>NQII01000824.1:540193-556656 GCA_002778355.1 Clitarchus hookeri | reverse complement strand
ATATATATATATATATATATATATATATATATATATATATATATATATAGCAAAACCCTTAAAATATTATATTTAGTAATCTCTTACTTAAGGGAAATATGCTTGGTACACAATTGGTATAGAATTGTTTACTAAGTAAAACCTTCGGTTTATATAATTCTGGAAATTTTACCAACACCTATGTTGCCTTATTTTTTTATATTAAATTTTCTTATTTAATTTAAAAGTACAGGTAACCAAAGATCTGAAACGTATTGTTTTATATTAAGGAGCTTTTAAAGAGAAAAATTGTTAGCTCGTTTTGAAAGACTGAAGACACTACCAAAGAAAGATATCAATATGTAAATCACGTATTACATATGTAAATAAAGATGCAAACATATTTAATGGTACAGGTAGTTCGGAAACTAAACGCCCAAACTACGGAAGCGATTCCTCATGAAAATAAAGTCGTAAATATATCGGACAAAGTATACATAAACGGATTATTAAATGAGATATTAAAGGAGACATGAGCTTGTGAATATTGAGTTTTGATAACGTATTTTTGCCGAATGTCTTGTACAGAGCCTACAAGGCTCGCAACAAAAAGGTGACTTATGCTTCCCAAGTCGCAGAGACACATGCGTAATGCTGGCCATCCTCGGTCTTTGCGCACTGTTCGGCTTGAGCAAGTGATACGTCAGCACATGAACGACATATCCTCCACTAGTACACGCCCCTTAGCGCGCTAAATGAGCATGTCCCATTCAACCGTGTAGGTTGAATGTGGGTGAATCAACAGTGGGTGAATCGCCACCTTTCCTACTGCTGGCAGAAACAACAAGGCATTCAGTGAAAATACGTTAAAAAAACACCATCTTTAACATGCTTATATTTGCTTTAATATTAAGTTTAGATATAGTGTGTCCTGTATATTTTCAACTGTAATTTTCTGAGTTAATTACCTCCCGTAGTTTGGGCGTTTAATTCCCGAACACCATGTATATTATTTAATTGTTTTATACTAAGTAATAAAAACAGACCATCTATAGGTACAAATTTAATAGCAATGAAATATTTTTTTGGGCCAACAAATGTAACTTTTAACACATTGCTAATTGAATACGCTGTATTTTGTAATTAAATAAAAAAACAATGTTTAGAAGGAGTTCTAAACATTGCATTCACAAATCACAGTTATTTTATATTACTGAATCTTAAATCCGTTTTGCTTAAAACCTAGACACTTTGAATGCTGGTTACACTGAATTCTATGTACATAAAAAAAATCCTCTCTTATTTTATAATTACCAGATTCATACGGTAAATTCCCGCTTTTATAATCTGTGGGGAGTTACTGACACAATTTCTTTTGAACATAATAATAATTTTCAAAGGATTTCTATTAGTGCGAAAGGTGGCGGCTTTATGGATAAATAGTCTATAGCTATCGAACATTTTAATTGGTTTAAAAAAGGTGCTATTTCGTTATGTGTTTTACGCCTATAGGTACTTACCACGTGTGTTTAAATCGGCTCTCAACACCACGATGTTAAGAGTCGCCCAAATATTTTCTCTCACTCGCTCACGCGTGTTGAACGGTTTTTGGAAGCCGTAAATTAACACTCAGAATTTTTTTTTTGTAATTGAGACGCATTCGTAGTATAGTTATTATTGTCTTCACACTAACTCAATGCTGGCTTGTGAATTGTAGGATTTACAGGTGTCTTCGACACGCCAGACTCGCTTCCAAAGTCTGGTCATTATAGTCCGCGCAAGGACACGGCGAGCTCTAATGGGACTGAACAGCGCAGAAGAAGGGGAAGTCAAGAACCACAAGAAAAACCCTGTGGTACATAAATTATGGTAATGGCAGGATCTTTTTCTCTTTTCTTTTCTTTTTGTGGACGACGACGTGACGACGTAGCCGCGTCTAGAGTGTATCCTGAGGGAAGAGATGCAGGAGAAGAGTTTGTCGACGGATCTCAAGTTCGATCCTTCCAGACACGATGTAGTAAGGTCATATAAATATATGAAACAACAGCTGACAAACCATTTATTACGTCTTGGCGCTTAGCCACATACTACTTGGCGAGATGTAACCGAGTGTTCAGGTATGCACGATGTTTGAACATGCAGAATAGATAGCTTTAAATCGTAGCGGAGAAAAAATAATACGGCACTGTTAAACAATACAGACGTTAAGAGGAAAACAATGCAGTTAAGTGCCAAAATATAACATTTCATAAAATTTAGCCACATACTAAAATTGTATTTGTTAAATTGATTTAATAATTATGTGAACATGTAATATTATTTAAATTTTACTGCAATTGACGAAAATTACTTTACTTTTATGCTTCAATACTTAAGCTCTTATTAATTTCCTCATTAATACAATACATTAAAGGGCTGAATAATTGCTTAAATCCGATCTGTATAATTTTTGTTTACATTAGGAATGTATATAATATCTTTATGATAGCCAAATTATAGTTCAAAAGTTTCTTAGGTATGTTTGAATGTAATGAGGGTCAAATTTCTTCACACTTTCTTCACTTGACCATTACTCTTTGTAAAAAAAAAAAATNATGTTTGAATGTAATGAGGGTCAAATTTCTTCACACTTTCTTCACTTGACCATTACTCTTTGTAAAAAAAAAAAATCAAACACTATCCTAGAATTCTGAAATAAATAAAGCCTGCAGTTTAATTTGCCACGTGTTTTCCTCATTGTGAAATANAAAACACTATCCTAGAATTCTGAAATAAATAAAGCCTGCAGTTTAATTTGCCACGTGTTTTCCTCATTGTGAAATAAATGCACTGAAGGATAAAGGAAATTTGAACAATAAAGATTTTACTTAGGAATTTACTAAACGGTCACATGAAACTTAGTTGTTATATTCAATCCGTATAATTTGCATTTATACTTTATAAAAAGTTATCTTTATAAGCTTCTTATAAAAAAATTGTAAATTTTTTATAAAATAATATTTTTTTTTGTTGAAGATGTCCGAAAAAATTGATGTAAAGCATCATCATTATAATTGTTTTAATATTTTTATCGTACCCTTCCGTTAAACATATGTTATTACAAATATTTTAACAAAGGATATAGCATGAAATTGCCTGACTCTTGAAGTTCAGAAATTGAAACATAAATTAGACATTTTTTTAGCTGGAAATGAGGTACGAGTACCGTATATTCATTTAAAAACAGGTACCAGATTTCAGTATCACAAAGTACGTGTTTTAAAATACTTTTATAGCACTCAATTATTTAATAAATTTTTCGTTACCTTTATTAAACTCTGCGTTCGTATTAAAACTTCAGTAAGTTAAAATAATTCCATTTTCTTCAACCTGAACCTGCAAGCAGAACACCGATAGTAAATTGTAAAAACGAGAACTATATTTATATTGCGTGCAGTTAAATTACGATTTTTGGAACTCAGCATTATATTTATGTTAATTATTTGAACAAAAAAAAATAAAATATGACCAAATGTTTTGTCTCTTGTCATTAAGTGAAATCTTGGGCTCAAAAGATACAACGGCACAAAGAAAGAAGTCTGAGCTGTAAAATAGCATTATCTTATATACGCATTTAGTTGCAATTAGTAATAGAGTTCGTGGTTTTCGAGAAGCCCGAGTTTTCTTTGATCTTTCTTTGGCAATGCAAGTTTTCATAGCGTAAAGAAAATATAGATTTTTATGGCATTTTAGGGTGTAATATATGAGATTATTTGTAAAGTTCCTGTTTTTAGGCATTTTTTTTTATTATTTACCAAATAACTCTAACATGATCAACAAATCTANTTATTTGTAAAGTTCCTGTTTTTAGGCATTTTTTTTTATTATTTACCAAATAACTCTAACATGATCAACAAATCTAATACTGTCCTGGAATCATTTCATTATTACTTATAATACTGTTACCAGAAATGAATAGTCCTGGTTTTGATAGTGACTATTAGAAATGGCTAGTTTGGTTTAGACGAAAATAAACATCTTCACTCCTATAAAATTAGTTAACATGGATTAAGTAATTATATATTTATTAAATTTCAGTTAATGTTATACATTTAATGTTCTATTAACACAAATATAATTTTTTATAAAAAAATTAAATAAATGTATTGACATAATCCAATATAATTTATTATTAGAATATTTTGATCTATTATACTTAAAAAGTAAGTATTTTTTATAAAACAGAGAATCAAAAGATTAAGAAATAATATTGTCCTCCAATTTAAGTTTGTACACATAATCAATTGGAAACAAAATGTTTAGAATTTTGTAATACGGTAGGCTATTTCATATTTCATAGGCGCAATAGAAAGTGACATAATTTTTTTTGTTCTGCTTGCATTGTTTGTTCGCATATATCGCATTTATGAGTAACAATCAAGAATAAAATTTCAAAATAGATTTTCTTTATGTAACTGTAATTTCATGCATGCATAACGTTGCTAAAGATAAACTCGTTCCACGCTAGTACATCACCAGCACGCTTCAATCCACATTAACGAAAAGAACGGCCGAAGCACGTCTGTCAGATAAAGAGTTCTACAATTTTCAGAAGAAAAGGCTCCGAAACTCTGATCTGCTTCATGAATTTCATTTTGCCTCTAGTACATCATCATTTTTAGGAATTCGGAATGGAGATAACGACACGCTGTGCTGATCCCAGGAAAGATTTCGAATGTCAGGACAGCGGGGTAAGAAGGACGAAAGAGGCAAGACAAAGAAGAGTTCGAACAGAAGCCAGGGTGATAGTTTTTGTGCGCCGGTGGTATTGATAAGTGAGTTAGAAACGCCTCCGTTCCGGCACGGCAATCACCAGGGAATTACGGTTTCCGTGACTTCTCTTCCCTTGCTAACGCGCACCACTGTAAACCCGAGCAACTTTCGTCCACATCTTACATCTGATCCAACGAGCGTGCACATTCTCAAACAGAATTATCAAAATAATTTTTTGTGTTCGCACGTGATTTCTTATNATCTGATCCAACGAGCGTGCACATTCTCAAACAGAATTATCAAAATAATTTTTTGTGTTCGCACGTGATTTCTTATACAAAACGCAATATGTATTATAATAGATGTGAATAAATGATAACATTAATGTTTAAACCGAAATTGCATTACTAATTACTATCATTGCTTTTTTACGTCTAATAAAAAATAAATCGGCAAATGGTGTTTGTGGTTTAACTTTATCAAGCAACTACACGACATCGGAAATAGGGTATTAAATGTTTTAGTTTTTCGTCCCCAGTAATATAAAAAAATTTAATTTCTAAAGAGTAAATTTCAAACAGTGATGGTATTTAGTTTGTAACTTTAGCCTTCAAACAGTGCTTCAGTCTTAATTGTTCTCAGACAAATGAATGGGCAAGCAATGACTTCCATTATAAATATTTAAAAAAATCAGATATATACAAGTAAAAGATTTTAATTGCAATCATGTGCGTGTATTTTATAAACTTACAACGAACATGTATTGAACAGTGCCTTATATTGGCGAAATAACATTGCAAACTATGTAGTGGCAGTGTCACCATTCGAAGAGTTCCCTGGCAAAATAAAACGTCTGAAATGATGGGGGATTTATTTAATTTTTATTCACAGTTTAGTAGTATTGTAGCCAGCTGATGTCGAAGTACGCCAGTTCTTTTATGCTCGTCTAGCTGCATTGCGTCACACACGAGTTCGTAAGGTAGTGACAGTATAAAGGCCATGAATCACAGGCGGGGAACAAAAACCAGCACATCATCGGTCATCGGTACCATTTAAATAGTACAACACGACAGTAGTGTGCTTTGGTAGGTTCAGGCACATCGCATCTGGTATAGGAGAATATTTTGAGTTCGACGCTGTAGGATACAGGACGTCGCAACATGGAGGCGTCCACCATATTGAATTTAATCACATCCAACAAATTAAAATTGACAGTTTAAACCAAAAATTACTTCATATATTGAGAATTTTGCCCAAAAATTAATTTTTTCCCAAAAAAAAAAAAAAAAAAAAAAAAAAAAAGGAAATGTATTTATTGAGTTCTTAAATGAGCAAAGCTAATTCGAAACTCCTCCCACATTAATGAGCCACATAGTCATCAAAGCAGCAAAGCAGATTCAAGGCACTGAGCCAGATCCATCTTATCAGGCGGATCAGCAGTCATAACCCCCAACCCCCATTCTGCACAACCCTTCCCACACACACACACACACACTCCAAATGTACCACCCATCATATTCCTCAACCGCACACGCAAACCACATCCCTCTCCTCGTCCACCATCTACCCCACGACTATCACACCACCCATCCCTCGTCACACACCACACCCCTGCCAAAACATCACCCCAGCACACTTCCACCCATTCACCATGCATTCTTCACCGCTCACCCTCCCAGTCATAAAAAGTAGGGAAAATACTAATCAAAATTAAAAGTGCTTAAAATAAAAGGGAGTATTTATAAAAAACAATTGAATAAAAATCGAAAAATGTCGTGATAGTATTATTTAAATATAAAATTTCCCAAGAAAAGTTATTGAAAACTTAAATGTATTGTTAATCGCTTTCACTTCATCCACTTCAGGGCTCGACTATCGTACATACAGTAGAGCGAACAACCCCTCCCGATATGTAGATGACTGAACCTCCACTTCTTAATTTCATTGGCTATTTAATCAGTCGATCTGCCGACACCATGCACAAATAATCCCACCAACCAAGCTAATTAATTGAATCGTCGGTTGACCTCTAGATTTAAGCTTTAACACATTTTCAATACTGGACACTAATAGTGATTTTGAATCTACCACCAGAGAGCCCCAATGTCCTCAATTTCCCAACCTCTTGGCGACTAGGCCACCAAACTTACAGTATATAACTAAAAAGTTAGACTCCCCCAACTACCGCCATATCAAAAACTCCCCTTTAACACTACAATCAATCCAGCCAGTTCCATTTACTCGCTATATTTCGACTACCATCACACCACCACTTTCTTTCATTAGCTATTTAGTAGACCCTCTAGCATGCCCTCGCCGTCCCTTGCAAATGTCTCAGAACATACCATAAGGACCATACCAGCTATCTATACCGATCGGACATACTGGCCAATGACTGACTTAACCCAATACTGACTCCTTCCAAGACTACCTTCTGCTGAGACCAACTATTGAAAAACCGACCAAAAAAAACAGATATGACAATCCATCTGCACCAAAAAATTATGACCAGTCTCGAAATAAGTCGCCTATTACGAATCTTGCTGTTAAGCTTTTAGGCCAAAAGTTTCACAAATCTTCTCAAAATCCTTCGCAATGCATCGCAATTATATGCATAATCTTTTCAAATCGTCGTAAAACATGGCAAAATCGTCGTAAATCGTTGAGAAACTTTGCAAATTGTTATTCATACAGAACACCAAACCAAGCCTAGGTCATACGAACTGACCATACCAAACACCCCCAAACACTCGTTCCACCCAATCCGGCCAGTAGCCTAGTTAAGCCAACCATACAATTTATCTACACCAGCTATCCATACGAAACCAACATAACAAACATCCATTCTGAGTGGTCATACCAACCAACACCACTCATGCCATCCATACATACGAACCAAACATACCAAACGACCATGCATACCAGCCACACACTCTAGCAATTACTAGGTGACCAAAATGTCAGACGAACCAACCAGATCAGTCAACCATTCCAACCAACCATACTGGACAATGATTGATGTCAACCCAGACTGACTTCTGCCAAGACCGAACCCTGCCAAACTGACTTAAAGAATGGACAAGACCAACCAGAATGACCAACCGACTATGCCAATTAGCCAAACCAACCGACGATGATAGCATATCTCCAAACAACTCTCCTAGTGTGATTCCCCTTTGTACAAAAACCTCGCAAAACTTCGCAAAAAGTTTGTAATTCTTCCTAAAACCTTTGCAAATATTCGCAATAACTACACAAAACATCTCGACCTGCGACATAAAACCATCAAACCTCTTTGGTAAAAATTGAGCGTACGCTTCGTCGGAGATTAAGTTCAGCTCTCGTGGTTTTTTTGTCGGTGAGTGAGATGTTTTGTGAAATTTATGTGAATATTTGCGAAGGATCTGCTCGAAGTTTCTGCGAAGTTTTGCGAATATTTAGAACGTTAAAGATAGCAGTGGGATTCCTATTATTCAACTTGTGTGGAGATATGCCGTCGTCATCTGTTTGTATGGCTGGTTGGCATGGTAGGTAGTTTTTGCTGGTTGGTCTTGTCCATTGTTCTAGTCAGTTTGGCAGGCGTTGCTCTCGGCAGGAGCCAATCTTGGGTACAGTCAGTCGTTGGCAAGTATTGCTGGTCGGTATGGATGGCTGGTATGATTATATGGTCTGGTCGACTTGTGTGGTTTTTGTATGGTCTGCTAGTAATGGGCAGAGTTTATGTGTGGTCGACTGGTCGGTATGAACGGTTGTTATGGTTGCCTGATCTTGATGGTCGTTAGATTGGTCGACTGGACTGATATTTTGGTGTGGCTGGTTCGTACAGGTTGGAGGTGTGGTTGGTTCGTATTATTAGTTGATTTGGTTGGCTTGTGTGGTTGACTCGTATGGTTGTTATGTACCGTCCGTTTGTATAACTGGGTGGCGCAGTCAGATCATACGGCTGGCTGGTATGATCAGATCATATGGCTAGTTGGTATCGCTGGTTCTTTTGCTTATAATCAGATCATATGGCTAGTTCTTATCGGTGGTTCGTATGTTTGCTTGATATGGTTGGTTCGTATGGCTGGTTTATTTGGCCAGCTAGTATGGTTGGCTTGTATGGATTGTTCGTATGGTATTTTTGTATGGCTGATTAGCATAGTCGGACGATATGATGGGTGGCATAGTCGGATCATATGGCTCGATGGCATGGTCGGATCGTAAGGCTGGGTGACATGGTCNGACGATATGATGGGTGGCATAGTCGGATCATATGGCTCGATGGCATGGTCGGATCGTAAGGCTGGGTGACATGGTCGGATCGTAAGGCTGGGTGACATGGTCAGATCATATGTCTAGCTGGTATTGTCAGTTCTTATGGCTTGTNACATGGTCGGATCGTAAGGCTGGGTGACATGGTCAGATCATATGTCTAGCTGGTATTGTCAGTTCTTATGGCTTGTTGGCATTAGTGGTTCGTATGTTTGGCTAGTATGGTCTTCTCGTATGGATGGTACGAGTGGTTGGTCATGTCCCATTTATATGCCCATAATATATAACTGGGCTGTTCGCCTTAATGGTTTTAATGGGCGTTTGGTATGAATGATTTGTAGTACAGCTGGTATGACAGGACTGTAGTGTTTAGTCTATGTGGTTGGTTGGTATGATTGGCTGGTATTGCCCTTTGGTATGGCCAGCTGTAGGTGAAATGTTTTACGAATATTTTGCAAAGTTTTGCAAAGTTTTTGCATATATTTGTGAAGATATGGCGAAGATATGCAGGAATAATTTGGGAAGAGATTAGCAACGAGACTCGTTTGCCTGGTTGCCTGATATCGTTGGTTTTTATGGCTGGTTCACGTGGCCTGCAGGTATGGTTTGTTCATGTGGCCAGCAAGTATGGTTGGTTTGTGTGGCTGGTTCATGCGGATGGCTGGTATGGTTGGCTTGTATGTTTAGTCAGTATGGATGTTTCGTATGGTCATTTTGTATGACTGGGTGGAATATTTAGATCGTATGGACGGTTGGTATAATCAGTCATTATCGCTCATTGATATGGCCAGTTCGTATGTTTAGCTGGTATGGTAGCGTTGTATCGATGGTTTGTATGGGTGGTCTTGTCCCATTTTTATGATCAGTCGGTCTTGCTGATATATTGGTCTGGTATTTTGGAATGGCTGTTTTGTATGTATGATACTTATGGATGGTTCGTGTGGGCAGCTTGTATTGATTGTTAGTATGGTTGGCTGGTATGGATGGTTCGTATGGTTGGCTGGTATGNTGGTTCGTGTGGGCAGCTTGTATTGATTGTTAGTATGGTTGGCTGGTATGGATGGTTCGTATGGTTGGCTGGTATGTCCAACTAGTAACAGTTAGTCTGTATTGTTAGTCGGTTGGCCTAATCGGGCCAGACGCTTGTTGTCTTATATAGGCTCTGCCGACCGCATCGCGTTACTCTGATTGGTTCCATACCTCTGTTATNTGTCTTATATAGGCTCTGCCGACCGCATCGCGTTACTCTGATTGGTTCCATACCTCTGTTATTTGCATACGCACGCTTATACCCGTTTTTTGGCTCTCCAGTGCATGATAATTCTATGTTATGTAACAGTTTTGGCGAATACTGTACTTTCGGCCTTAAAAAAAACTAATATATTAATCAATTAGTGTGAATGTAGTAGTTCCACGTGCTAGGAGTTACTTGTTTGATGCAGCATCGACTGTGCTTCGTCGTTAAGTAGGGTTCGTCTGAATTTTTATTATGAAATTTACGGTTTCGACCCCCAGCTGCTTGCACTGGAGACTGATTTCCCAAGTTATTGCTGTGCGTTTCTTTTGAATATTCCTTTACCCCGATTGGCCACTGTGTTTAAAGTGGAAAGAAACGCGTTATTATGTCTTTGTGGCGACAGCATACAGGGGATAGGGAAAGGAATTTTAATCAACCAAAGGCTTCTGTTGTTTTTGCAGCGCGTTGTATTACTGGTCTCCTTTGCAAAGGCGTGTTCATTACGAAGCTTCTGAAGCCGGTATCACGTGTTACTTCGTGCCTGATATACCAGGACACACCGACATAGCAGATGGCACGAACGCGCGTGTGTGGGAGGGACGGGTTGCAGACTCATCAGGCGACTATCGGTCCCGCTTTGTGAGGACTAGATGTGCGTTGCCGTGCGGTCGGTTAAAGTCGAGGATACACGACAGCTCTATCTGCAAGGAAGCACGCACCTTCCCCTGTGTTTCCTTGGTGACGTGGAGCGGCATAATTTCAGGACTAAAAATACGTCCAACAAATAAAATTTATCACCCCATTCTGACTCTTCTTAAAACGTACGTACTGAGATGAAACAATAATGTTCACAATAAAATGCGTTTATCGAAACAGCGTGTATTTTCATGTTCAACTAATAGCTTACGAAAATGTAAATAAATATTTAACAATTACAATTAAACCTCTGATGCAATTGCCCTACAATTATACAGTTACGTCACAAATTCCAAGGTATTTTCGGAATCCATACAGAATATCTGAAATGGTTTATGTTTATTCGTTTCGTTTANTACGTCACAAATTCCAAGGTATTTTCGGAATCCATACAGAATATCTGAAATGGTTTATGTTTATTCGTTTCGTTTAAAGTTTAAAAAGAGATGGACTATGAAACTACACAATTTCTGTCCGTTTACATAATGGTATAAGGACTTGCTGCTCCTTTCTGTATCGAAAATTACTTGCTCAGTCAGTCATACAGACACTGTTTAAAATAGAGTATTTTGAACAACAGATTAATTTTTAGTGACGNTTACGTCACAAATTCCAAGGTATTTTCGGAATCCATACAGAATATCTGAAATGGTTTATGTTTATTCGTTTCGTTTATAGTTTTAAAAGAGATGGACTATGAAACTACACAATTTCTGTCCGTTTACATAATGGTATAAGGACTTGCTGCTCCTTTCTGTATCGAAAATTACTTGCTCAGTCAGTCATACAGACACTGTTTAAAATAGAGTATTTTGAACAACAGATTAATTTTTAGTGACTGAACTCCCGCTAGCTCTAGCAGTGTGGGATGGCATAGGGTAAGAATACAATTTGCACAGCATTACTGAAAGTTCAATTTTTATCTCAGGTGCTAACTTAAATCGTGGTGGTTACCCTCTTCGTAGTATTTCTGTTAATACAAAGAATAGCATAAGGAATCGCGTATATTTCAAAGCATGTATATTTGTATCTTCGAATAACTTATGAGAATTTGTCCATTTTGCTGGAGCATTTTAGATTGAACTCTTCCTGCTTGTTACAATTCTAAAATATGAAACTATTTTTAACTTCGGCGAAATTTCGGGGTAATATTTGTCGCGAAATTTCGGGACAGCTACTACCAACTTTGTCAAAAGTAATTTTTTATATAATTTACATTTAATTTAAATATTTTATCACAAGCCATAGAAAACCTGTCTTTGTAATGAAGTAAATAAAATTCACAAACACTTTGGAAGCTACTATAATTTAAATACGGGAATTTCTCTTTACAAGTTATCCAATATACGACTCGGTTACACTGGAAGCAGGCAAAAATGGTAAAAAAACACATAACAAATAGGATAGGTTCACAAGCACTTTATATCTGAAAGAGGTTACGTCAGCTATCATCATTTATAGCAAGGGAGAAACGTTTCCAGCGATCGAAAAATATCATCCACAGTTTGCGTCACCGGCAGTTACCTCGGATCTGCGACGAAGAGCGGAGAAAATGTGGAGCCACTGAAGTCGGCAGAAAGGAGAAGGTGGGAGGAAGTGCGGATAAGCGGAGAAAAATGCGTTATAAAGAGCGGAATTTGAAAATAAAAAGGAAGCTATTAATCGAGGAGGGAGCGAGCTCTGCGCGTGGCGTCTCAGTTTCATTTCTCGCCCCTCGCTGAACACTTGAGGCCGGTCGTAGATCTGAACAGTTCGTCAGAGGGAGGGCAGAGAGCTCATTGCTAACCCTCGCCTCTCGCCTGCACCGTCTTATCAACACTGATGTTTTATTCCGCCAGACCGACCCCGTACACTTTGTCACTGCGGAGAGGGCACTGGAGTCTTCCTTACCTCCGGATTACTGCCACCAATGTCCATACTTCCTTCACTACATCTCATAACTGTTCAATATTCCTCGCCTTTCCAGTGCGCATTTTATGCCTTTCACTTGTTTCAATATCATATTTTACGCCATTTATTAACAATATATGTTTGCTCTATAGGTTCTCAGGTGAGCTTGAGGAATTACTGTTCAGAAGTTAAGTATCGAAATACATTATCTGTGCTCCCTATATTTTTGAGGTTTCTCACAAAAAGAAAATTCGTAATACGAAACTCATCGCTGTCATAATGCCAGTGGTGAAAAAGGTTTTTAATATTTTCTGAGGTTGAAAATCTGGGGATAAATTGAAATTATTTTCGCTATTTACACATACTGTATTTACTTCAATATAATGCACAATATTGGCACATGCCAAATAATCGCATGAGCATTATTTGGTAAGAATATATCGCTTTCCATTACGCATTACCTTGCCAAAAATAGCGTGCAATGCCGAGATTCCATTACCACATAAATATATATAAAAAAATTGTTATTTAAAATATTGATGTTAATATAAATTTACTGTCGCTTATGCGATTTAATAAAAATATATGCTTTTTGCAATGAAGAAACATATCTTTCCAAGGCGAGGCTACTTTTAGTAACTTTATAATGCACGCACGGGAGACGAGGACATTTAGACAATGTTTAGCAACAATGTCTACTTGCGCCAAATTTTTGCCTCAAAGAGCAGTTTATTATATACTGTTTCGATTTTAAATTAAACACGAAATAAACATGAAATTATGTTTTTGAAAACTCTGTAAATAAGTTGACGGACAAACTTGCGAAAAATGGCGTATTGATGAGTTCATCAAATATTTTAGTAATGGAACTGTCTTCTCACTCACACATATAGTTTACGCTTAAAAAAATTTTTTTTAATGTTTATTTATAATGAAAATTAAAGCCTTACTGCAAGTACTAAAATAGAGTCGTGAAAATCGGCTATTTCACACATAATTTCAGATGACTTTGAGGTGTTCGCACTAGGAGAAACAAATGTTCAGAAACTGTATTGAGATCAATTATTAACCCATGAGAGTAACATAATGTCACCGAATTCTTATTGTAGATACAAAATGAAACGTGAACCAAGGTGGTGTAAAATGACGAACATTTGTGAGTAATGAAGGAAAAGCTACATATACCCCGCAACGTTCATATCACTTTTCTTTTCAGCTTTTGCAACAGAACAAAAGTGTGTTCTGAAAGTTACTCATGATAACCTAATAGTAATTTACACATTGAACCATATGACACGAGTTTTATTGCGTTATTGCACAAACAGAAGTCAGTTGTAAATTCAGACGTGCCAGCAGCTGCCCAATACTCTTACTCATGGGAAATCTCTGTCCGCTGTTGGAATTGTTTCATACTGCGAACAGCAAAGGTGATGATTTGAAGTATTCTGCAGAGTGCCGCAAATAAAAGAGTATACTCGAGATAAAGTGTTATGGAGATTTGATATATATGTAGATTTATTTCAGTTACGTTAACATTTATTTATTGCTCAGGGTTAATTATGAGTAAATTATGTTTCGTAGCTCCAGGAAAGGTGGATGGAGTAAGTTTTCGCATTTGTTATTTTTCCGCATGTAAATATAAACCTATCCTAGTCTTTCAAAATTTAAAATATAGGCATTTGTGTGTTTCTGTTATTGTTGGCCGTAAATTGCACGTGTAGTTAAAATTGTTATTATTTTTTTCATAAATGGTAATATGACAGTCTAAAACCACTGAAAAAATGAGGTGGACGAAAGACAAATGTTAGCTTCTATATATTTCGCAGGGAGACATATGTCTTGCAACACTAATTTTATATATTACGAAAATTTTAAAACAGCATTTAGAAGATATCTGAAGACAGAAGCTAAAGCGTTAACTCTATGATATTTTATTTAATATCTTATAACAGTTACTGTAATAACGTTAGCTTTTGGGTGATGATTCAATATACATAAATGCTCGTTATTTAATTAAGAAGAGTATGTCTGGATATATCAGTTAGTAGATGAGTTGAATTTAGTATCGAATATAATCTCTAGATCGGCTGCCTTTATGTGGGCTGAACTTGCAGAGTAATGGTTAGCAGAACCGTAATTTTAGTAAAGTCCGGTATTTTGATGAGCGAACGTGGAGCAATAATATACTAATAAAATCCCAATTTTTTTGTATAAAAAATAGCAGGAATGATAAGAAATTAAAAATCTTAATTATTTCTTTGAAAAGAAAGTATTAAGTTGCTATAAAATCCATTCCGTCCCCCACAGCAACCAAAGTGTTCTATATATACAATCTTAGACATTTCTATAGATTATTGAAATTTTTACGGATATATGGTTTTATTTTACGGAAAGGCACTCCGTAATGACGAATAACGGAAATGAGCTCCGTAAATATAAAATAAGGAAGCTCTTCGTATTCGTATGGCTCCTACTTTGAGACAAGAACAATGCCGATGATACCTGAAGCCTATAAAATCCCTTATTCAGCATACTAGTTAGTGTAAAATAGTAGTAGGTGAGTGGCAAACCACTCATAAGTACCAATTCTTTAAATCATTTTCAAATACCACTACAGGACAAAACCTTCTTTATACACAGTGAAATACGCACACAAAGAAAATAAAACTATTTATTAGTATCCTCGTTTATCAAAGCGCAAATAAAATAAATAACATGTAATTCATATCCAGGAAGTGGTACGAACTGATATCTGATATCTACTACTAGATATCCAACATATTTCTCGAAGAGATTCACTTCAGGACTTAGATGACTTAAAGATATTTTGGATGTAATTGTGATAACCAGTGGATATACTGTGCTATGAGGGTGGTTCCAGTTATTGAGTGTTAAGTTGTCAATTCATGTTACAATCCCACTATACAACAAAATAGTTATACTTTGTTTCATTTCTCTGTTATGCACATGAAAATACATTACGGAAAAAAAACATTTTTCTTATCCCTGTTTGTAGAGCTGAAATAAAATAACTAACTCGCAAGCACTCTTACATGACTGAGATATGTACTTTCAATATTCTTTATTTGTCCCTTATTATCAATACTTCTACTTGATATAGCGTGGTAGGTGAGTGGATAAGAAGTTGGCCTGAAAATATTTTGTTTCGAGCTCAAATTCCGCTCCCCAGAAATATTATTTTAAATTTTTACAGTTATTTTTATACACACCGAAAAACCCACATAACGAAAGTAAAACGTTATTTTGTTACACATTTTTATAAAGAGCAGATTAAAAAAAAAACTTGAAAGTTCAAGGACAGGTTTCGTGAATTCATGGCGGTTTATGTGGAATTTATGGAGATAATGTTATTGCCAATAACGGAGAGTCGGTAATTTCAGGAAGGTATGTGGATAATTTGTAACCGGTACTTTCCGTACTAATTACGGACACTTCTTCCAACACTGTGATTACACAAGGAAGCAGCACTCCCACGTTGCTTGGTGTCGTGAAGCGAGGTCTGCTGAATCGACGTCGCGTTGGCGTGGAGGAGTTGGCTGACGGCGACGGCGCCCACATCGTGGCCCGTCACACACAACTTACTTCTATTAATTAGGAGCTTCGTTTGTGAAGGAAGATATGCATAATGGTTCCC
>NQII01000824.1:476625-540120 GCA_002778355.1 Clitarchus hookeri | reverse complement strand
GTGAAGGGAGGGGGGCGGGGGGTTCGGAGCCAACCATACAATTATAAAAACGCTGTTTTAAAAGGTGCGGTAAATGAGAAGATACCTAAGAAAAACGAAACTTCGGGTAGGGAACGCACCCAGGACAAGGCGGCACCCACCTAATGACGGTCTTTCCAGATGGGACCCGTAGGTGACCGTCATCCTCGGGCATGATAGCAAATGAAGCCCTAGAATGGAGCGGACCTAGAATGCAAGGGCAGGGGAAACGGGAGTGCCCCGGGAAAACCCGCCGGCAAGCGGCATCGTCCATCACGATTCCCGCATGCGAAAATCCGGGAGTGAAACCCGCCGGGGATAGAACCTGGATCGACGTGGTGGGAAGCGAGCGCCCCTGACACTGCGCCAGTTATCTAAGGCATTTACGTATGATACCTCCATGAAATTTATATATATATACACCCCTAAGGGCCAAAAAAACTGGTACACCTGCCTAATATCGTAAAGGGTCCCCGCGAGCACGCAGAAGTGCCGCAAGATGACGTGGCATGGACTCGACTAATGTCTGAAGGTATGCAGGAGGCAATTCACATCAAGAATCCTGCAGGGCAGTCCACAAATCCAATCTGCGCCAATTTCAGAAAGGGTTACACGTCTGTCACGTATAATGATTCTCGTCAGTAGTCGTTTGTCCCGTACTTTCACGATCTTTTTCCGGCCGCAGCGATGTCGAAGATGTGATGTTTTACCGGATTCGCGATATTAACGGTATACTTGAGAAATGGTCGTCCGCGAACATCCAAATGTTATCGCTAACTCGGAGACGCTATGTCCGATCTCTCGTGCGCCGACTATAACAACACGTTCAAACTCACATAAATCTTGATAACCTGCTATTGTAGCAGCAGTAACCGATCAAGCTGCCGACTGCATAGCGTTACTCGGATTGGTTCCATACCTCTGTTATTTGCATACGCACTCCTATATAAGTTTTTTTGTATCTTCAGGGTAGCTATATAATTAAGGTAGTTTCACCTCAAAATTGCAGACAGTTCAAACCATTAATTAATTTAATGCACAAAGATTTTACTTAAACGCCCAGAGTTTGATTTATATCGCATTAGTAGTAGTAAATAGATGCAATTAAGAAATAAAAAAATTATGCCATATCAAAAACAAGATGTTATCAATATAACTAACAAGCCTACTTTCCTTTAGTTGGATGCAAATAATGTTGATGAATTTATTAAAAGGTTACATGGTAGGTAGGTGTTGACGTCTCGTTGATAGTGATATCATTATAGATGCAACCAGAAACAAATGCAATACTTGTGGGACAATTAAAAATACACACGTTCCTTAGCCAACAATTTATAAATAAGTGCCTTATCCATTTAAATTGCATACATGGCGTATAATCGTAAGGCTTATATCCCATATTTGGCAGGAATCGGTTGTGTACTTATCAAGATGCAACATGAAAGCTTTAGTTTTCATGTTGCAGTACCTTCCAAAATGGTGGGTTAGAAATATTATCATTGTTCACTGCATACATCATGAACTGTCAATGCACCAAATTCGGTTCAGATAAGTTGAATGGTTCCCGATATATAATGGAAAAGCTTTATTTTTTAATGAGTGCCATTATTCAAATGCAGACTAATAATTTTATCGGTTTCTAAATTAAATGCTTATATCATGCACTGCCATTGTACCAAATTTGTTTTAAGTATGTGAAATAATTCCTGAGATGTTACATAAGAGCTTTATTTGTTCAATTTGCACGATCTTACAAAATGGTATACCAATAACATTATCGGTTTTTCAATTTAATGCATACATAATGCACTGTTAACTTACCAAATCTGGGTTATATTGGTTAAATGGTCTCCGAGATATAATATAAAATCTTTAGTTTTTCAATGTCAGCTATCTTACAAAATCGCTAACAATAACATTGTTGGTTTGTAAATTCGTTTAAATCATGCATTGCGAACGTACCAAATTTGGTTTAAATATGTGAAATAGTTTTCGAGATATAAAATAAGAGCTTTATTTGTACAATACACATGATTATAAAAAATTACATACCATCAACATTATCGATTTATTAATTTAATGCTTTCGTCATACACTGTTAATGTACGAAATTAAGTTTAAATCGATTAAATGGTTCCCGATATATAATGTAAAAGCTTTTTATTTGTATTTCAATTTGCACCCTATCTTGAAATGGCGGATTAATAACATGATCGTTTTCTAAATAATGTGTTTATAATCCACTGCTAATTTTTCAAATCGGTTTTAAATTGGATTTTTGGTTCCCGAGATATAACATAGTAACTTAAATTTCAAAATTGCCACGACTTTAAAAATAAGTACCTGCTATGATTCAAAACTACAATATTCTGATATTCTTACTATATACCATACGTGGAACTAATTTGGTTAAATTCGGTCGCCGGGTTTAAAATTTATTAAGGGGGGGGAGGGGTGCGACAAACATTCCAGTCAACCAGGTGATTGCATAAGACTATCTTTCCTTCAGAACGTAGACTAATGAGTAGAGTTACTGAAAATTATTTGTAAATTAGGCGGCCTTCCCTAATTATACTAGTATGCCAATGTGCAGAGATCTGGGTGAGAAGATACTGAGTTACTATCTTTATGATACATATACGAGCTGCTGATTTCAATTTGCGGACTATGGAAGCTTTACAATTATTGGATAAGTATTCTAAATATGTACAGTCTGGAATAACATTGCTCTTTCTAGGGCAAATTTCTACCACCTGTATAATTACATTTCAAATTAAAGCTCGAAGATATATCTAAATACTACATCGTACTATATAAATACAAAATCAAACAAGAAGAAAAAACAATTGAGTGGGAGTGCCTTAAAGCCATCATTTTAAACGAAAATATGTCTTAGTAGTACAAAGTTACCCCATAGTTAGATTTAGATATTTGAAATGGTTTCATAGTTATGGTATATCAAACAAAATATAATAATGGAAAGATTTTTAAATAAATTCTTTATCGATGCAATTTGTTATCAGAAAATCTGCCCTGCTATTGTGTATAAGCGTGTCAAAATTGTTGGATTGTTTTTCGTAGTTCTTGACATATCATATAAAAGTATTATCTTTTCAGGTGGCATTGTCTTACAAAATAAAGGAAAAAATTTACGATGTCATAGTGAATTTAATTCTCTGAATTGGTACTAGTAGAACATTGAGCTTGGTTTAAATAGCCCCGCGAGCATAAAACCTCTAGAAAAATACCATTATTAAAATCATAGATTAATCTACATTCGTGGTTATTAAAATTTGAATACCAAGAAGAATATGAGTTATTATTGCAACCGGATATAATAGACAAAATACCGATCATACACAGGTGGCATAATAACTCTTTAGTTCGGTATTGCGTACATAACATGGGCAAATCAGTATTGTGTGACCAACCATGGATGATAGCAACCGCGTCTATTCGACGAGCTGTTGCGAGGAAGAAACGTTGGATGATTGTTTGGGGTTTCCCCGCCCAGGCTGCTTCAATGCGTGCCCAAAGTTTATATGTTGTGGCCACGAGTGTTCTGTGGTAGGCAGTTGTCCGACCACGGACCGCACGTTTACGATGGGTGAGAGATTCAGTGAACGTGCAGGCCAAGGAAGCAGTGTGATGTGGTGGCCAAGCAGGAAGGATTGGACACTATATCACATACTGTCGTGCATTGTGCTGTTGGTACATGGCCCCAGGCTGGCCCTGAAGATAGGGGAAAACAACAGGCTCAAACACCTCCGCTATATAACGGTAGCTGGTCAGCGTACTAGGAGAGCGGACTAGGCACGAGCGGGACTGGAATCCGATGGTACCCCATACCATATTTCCAGATGCTGGGTCGATATGAGTGTATGTATCTCCGGACTCGGCCACGACGGTGCAGCCGAACATGGATTCAATCATTGCGATGCTGCAAGAAGCAGCGGGATTCGTCGGAGAAGACTTTGGAATGATATTCGTCCCGCCAGGCCCTACGTTCGACGCACCATTGCAACAGCAGGCATCTGTGGTGATCAGTCAGTGGCAGCTGCGGACGGCGACGCATCGTGCGTGCGGGCACAGATTGATGTGCCACACGCCTCAACTCCTGAGCGAGAATGCTTGATGTGGATCTACGGTCCGTAATCGCCATGTGCTCGTTGGTGCGACGGCGCCGTTGGCTTCCTCCACGTCTCTTAGGACAGGAAACTTTTTTAAGTTGACAGCTTCAATGCTGAAAAATTTAAAAATAATCTAAACTACACTATACGAAAATTATTTAACATATATATTTCTTTAGTAACAAGATTCCTTTTATACTTTTATACTTATTTTAAACGAAAAGTCATAAGAAATTTACAAAATAAAGGAAAAATAGTGACCTCCTCGACCCACTGATCCCATATCCTCAAGTCATTCTCCTGCCCTGCTCTACGCATTTCCCCATTGTAGACCATCAGGTGCATTTGTCTTGGTGTTAAAATTTTAATTGCCAGCTGTGTACATAAATGCATACATGTGTCAACCTCAGCATTACTCTAGTGTCAAATATGGTGGAAATCGTTCCAGTTTGTCCAGTTATGTGTTACATAATCTTTATTTTATCATAGGACGCCGTCTTGCTAAATAGCGGACAAAAGAGGCACGAATTAGCAAATTTAATGTCTTAAATAGCCACTGCCGTATACTAAATTTAGTTGAAATTTTTAAAATTGTATTTATATCGCAATGGCTTATTTATAATTTATTTTAATATAATGCTCTTAAGTGCTAAAATATTATAATATTAATTAGGTGACCAAGCTCAGCACTACCTGCATGCCGAATATGGTGGGAATTGCCAGAGCAAAACATGAGATTTAATGTCAAACTGTATAATTTTAGGTATCAATATCTATGGAAATGGCAGTGTAGCAGAGCTATATATACTTCAATTAAATGCTGATATTTTGCGTACCATAAATATTATATAACGTACCACAATTTCGTACGATAATTCAGAAATTCGTACCATAATGGACTCTGCACGACCCAAACTTACCTTCGGCCAGAATGAACATGGTTGGGCCGTACCATAATTGGTTCTGCACCACATATATCGTTATTTCATACGATAATTTCGAAATTCGCACCATAATGGACTGCACCACCCAGCTTTCTTTTCGGCCTTGAAAGGACATGGCTGGGCCGAGCGAAGCGGCTGGACTACTTTTGAAGCCGCCGTTTATCGCAGGCCATATTTCGCTGAATTTCAGCTTGACGAAATTAAGGTTGACGACAAATATGAGAGTGCACCTCTACAATGACGTTGATACAGGACATTATACTGATACACTATTAAAAATTGGAGATGGGCGGTTAGAAGCAGATGCCGAGGGCTGTGTGTCACTCACGGGGGATTTAAGTAATTTGGTGCAGAGTGATACGGAACTGATTGCTTGCGTTTACCCAGATCTACAAAGAAATATAAATGACGACCAGTGGCTACGTAAAACAGCGATTCTAGCACCAAAAAATGCAACCGTTATTGCTATGTCCTATGTTTATGATCAGTGCTTGTCTACTAAATAATACCGTTATTTCTCCCTATAAATTTGTTACTATAACCACGCGAGCGAAGCCGCAGGTAAAAGCTAGTATTGTGATGTGATAAATTACATTTTTATTCAAAGTGATTAAATTGTTCCTGAAACATGATAGCACTAAATATCTGGAAAAGGGTTTGTTTTTAAAGTAACCACCTAGCATGGACGCAACTAGGGCTATTTAACTACATATTTATGTTGTTGTCTGGAGTTTGCGTGTTTCTTTAAAAGATTTTAGATGCTCGAAACACAAAGACGGACAGCCATAAAGCGTAAAACAGACACTCTGAAACATACAGAATGTTGCTATCAATAGCGCATATTTCCTTTGCAAAGCTGATTAAACTAAATAGCAGCATGACAGTTGTCAAAAACAAGTTTATTTTAGATTTCTTGGATGTAAATTAGTTAACAAAATAAGCGAATTTTTTTTTTACATTTCTACTTAACCTACTTTCGAACTAAACATATTTATAGCAGTAGTTTTGCTCTTTCACACTAAAGTGATTTTTTATTTTATATATTCGCAGGAGGATTTTTTAATGTTATTTAATGTCAGCTGGCGAAGAAATGTCGAATATATTACGTCTTAACGAAAATACGTATTTCGTTAAACTACATTAAAAAATGGAAGAAAATTGCACTTTTGTGCGTTTTTAGTGCACGCAGTAGGAAATACGCTATACTAAATGGACATAAACAAATGTAATGTTCTGAAAAATATTACAGTTAATACTAAAACAGTAAGTGTATTATTTAAAAAATAATTTTCGTTCATAGTTTTTAATACATTTCTGTTTACTCATGACAAATATTAAACCCTTGTTTATAGCATTTTTGTCATAATTACGAAGCTAAAGCATATTCAGAGTGAAATATATTCATAACATTCATGATTTTGTTATATTCATAATAAAACGTCGCATTTCTACTTTAAATGGCCTCTTCTCTTCGCACAGAGTTCTCGAACGCTCATCTTATAGCAATAGCTGCACCGATGTTTTGATCATGCTTTTAGAGATTTTATGACGAAGACGTGAATTATTATAGCAGATCTCTAGTTTGGTGGTTCAGAAATTGTGTTTACTGTTGCGGCTGTGAAATGTGATAATACCTTAATTGTTGCGTGCAAAGAAGAGGAGGTGGCTCCAGCTAATGTACCGGTTATTGGTGATGGTAACGGATAAATAATGCCTACGAAATGACGCTGCGGCAATCCGCCGATTCATTTCCGTAGTTCATTCATCACTCATTCCGTTGGCAGCTATATGACAACGTGTATATCATGAAAATGGAGGTTGCATCATTTCTCTTTTTCTGAACTGGCAGTTAAGTATCGATAAGGTAGGCAGTACTTTGCAGGACATTACTTGTGTGCAGAAACTACAACAATGGTAGAAGAGCGACCCATACTTAAAGCACGGATACCTAAGTTATTTGGGTTTTTCATAATCCATGATTTTCATGTCGAGGTGTAAATGACTTGTAGCAATGGTAGTATACCGACAGACGTTATAAGCGCTGCTGGAAGACATTCGACGATACGAGGGTTTCGGTACGTGCTAGGATGTTTATAGAATACTGACTCTACATAGAGTTCGTACCATGCGGATGGCGAGTATAGCATTTTTAATGAATGTTTGAGGTTATATAATTTTTTAATTACGTACTTTTTGTTCTAAAAGGCATACAAGAAGTTATTTATATAACAAATAATGAGCCTATCTTTTTCCTCTACACGGATGCAAATAAATTTAATGAAGTTCATAAAAGCTTTGATTGTTGGTAAGCATTGGCGTCTCATTTAGAGCAATATCATTATAGATGAACCATAAGCATCTGAAACATAAGTAAGACAATTGCAATTACACACGTGCCTTACCCGGGACAATAACTCAGGAAATCTTGTGGCATAGGCTAGCGTACAACCAACTGTATTACGGAGTTAGAATTCATAATATCAACTAAGGATATTTTGGTAGATAGGGTTTACTAATCTGGCATATTAACGGGGCCGTTATTTTGAAAATAACTATCTGAGATACTTAAATCTTTTAAGTTTATATGGCTTACCGTAGCGCTACTTGTGTGAAGCATTTGGTGAAAATCGGTTGATTGGTTCCTTGGATATAGTATAATAACAATTTTTTTTCATGTGGGGCTATCATACAGAATGACGAAGAAATAAGTATTTAAATAGACACATTTGATTGCTTTAATATATACTTCCAGCGCAAGAAAAGTTAAATTTGGTTTCTAGGTTTCGCAGATACTGCATACCTAATTAAAAGGTATGTATCGCCGTCATTTTAAAAATAAAACACACTTGTTTACATTGAATGTCATAGTACTACTTGTTTGCCAAAGTTGGTATGTATCGGTGTTTTTTTCGAGATATGACATAAAAACAAATTTTTTTGTGTAGCACTATCTTAACAAATGGCTTAGAAAAGTGAATATGTATCAGCTTATATGATGCTTAGATACTGCCAGCATACAAAGTATTGTGATAATTAGCCGAATGGTAGGGTGGATACAAAAATAAACATGTAATATTTTATGGCCTTTATTTTATCATATGCGCCTTATCTATTTAAATTTCACGTGTATATATGACCTACCACTGTTTGACGTAAGTGGCAAATTTTTGAGATCTGGATGAGTAGTTTTTGATGTATAACGTAAATACATTTTTCCTTCATATATTGTTATCTTCCGAAATGGCGGATCGACGACCGTATCCATTTCTATATTGAATGTTTTCCAGATGCACTGTCAATATACAACATTTGTTTGAAATAATTAAAATTGTTCCCGAGATATGTTACAGCACTCTCAATATAAAATTACAGCAATTTTGAAAACGAGCACCTTACGTGGTTTACAACTATAAAAGTCGGATGTGCTTACTAAGTACTGTATATGAGTACCGAGTTTAGTGAAATTCGGTTCAGGTGTTCAAAAGTTTATAGAGGGACACGCACAAACCCACAGACACACGCATTCATGCACATCATTCACACACATAACACACACAGATAGGAAAGTGATCTCACAAGCCTATATTTCCTTCAGAAAGGAGACTATACATTTAATATATTTAATGTTTTAGGTTTTAATTTATTAGATTATTTTTTACTACTAAACTGGTATTTTTGTTACATACGTTTTTCAAAACAATGTTTAAATTCAGTAAAATTGTTATAGTTTAATTTTCGTTTCAATTTTATATTACTTTGATTATATTTAGGAAAGTTGTATTTATAAATATAAAAATTTTGTATTTCAACCGTGTTACATAAACCAAATATTAACTACAAATAGCAGTTTAATATCTTCAACATAATTTATACTTTTTTGTAGATGCATAAGCGTACTCTCGTGGGCTATCAAGTTTGTAATCTTAACNAAAAAAATTTAAAAGAAATAAACAATTCCTTTATTTAATTTTATAATTAGATGTTAGTTCAACTTCAACACCATAAGTGGTTAAAATTATATTTATTCAGTTTTTTTTAATACAGCCATTATTAAAAAATTGTTATTAAAAAAGAGTATATTTTACTTACATTGCATTTCTACATCTCAACAATGTCAGCATTTTTATAGGTAAAAAATCAACTGCTCTATGTGCTTAAATATTGTACCCTTGCCCAAATATCAGAAAATAATTACCTAAGTTAATTTGTTTTAATATGTATAGTTAAAAAATAGAATTTTGTTTGCCATATACAATAACATATTTATTTCACCGTTCTCTATATTTTCAACAAGTTGTGAATAGCTTTTGCAACAAAACTAGTAACCCTTAGAGGAAAATTGCTAAGGTGATATTTTTATATTGTGCGTTAAACATCTTTACGTGTTTTTATAGGAGAATAAAACACCGTACAATATCTTCCAGGTCTTTGCAGCTTCATAGTATTCAAATTTTTAACACTAGTAAAAAGGAAAATGTTATGGTTCCTTACATGTCACATGTTTTTAATTCTGCTGCAAAGTTATCAATAACAAGTTGTGTAAACTTCCCGTGATTATGGTGATTAAATAATGACATTCATATAGTACGCTTAATTTTACTGCGATAAGATAGTAAACTGAAAATACGAGCGCTCCTAGGACACCAATTAGGAAAGGTTTCACAAATATGGAAAGAGAAATTTATGGACATATACTTCCAAATCCACAACTGGAATAACGATTTGACCATCACCGAGTAACCATTGTTCGTACCCACAGACACGCACAACGCACGAATAGTAAAAGACGAACATCTATAGAGGAAAAAAAAAAAGAAATGAATTGTCTACAGAGCGGAGGTTGGAAGCGGGCTGTTTAGGGTCCAGACCCGCGGCAGAGAGGAGCAGGGCAGATGGGGTTGAGAGAAAGGATCACGGCATTAGCATTTTATTGGCGGGCCATGGAGGGTGGAATTTTGGTGAGCACGTAGGTGCGAGAAAAGCGTTGGGGGCGGTGAGGTGGTGGGGAAGTTGGGATGTGGCTCAATGAGAAGGGCGGGAAGGTGCAGGTAATTTAGGAGAGATGATGGGGGGCCGGTCGGGCGACAGCGGAAGCCGTACCAGCAATTAATGCACCCCAGAAACGTGAGAGGGCGAGCCAAAACCGATAACTTCGCCACCACCCCTGCACCCTTCACCCTTCGCGCGCATAACGTTCGTTAGCACCCTCGGATCTTTTAGACTCAGTTTCCTGTCTCTCAACCGTGTTGGTGCAGGGAGGAGAGGCTGCATCTTCCGTCTTCGCCCTGAAATCCCCCTCACGACCCATCTTTAACCACGATTATCATCCCTTGGGATCAGCGAGAGCTTCTTTGGACCAAATCCCACACACTAGCTGCGCCTCTGATTAATTTAAGGTGCTTTATTACCTGCGACAGGATATATGTTGCTGGCCTCCACGTTAGGGATTGTTCGAATCCATTTGCTGTTATTAATTTCTTTAATGGAATTCGATCTACTTCGTTATCCAAGTGAATATTTAGTCACGAATTTATACGTTTTCAATACAATTATTTTCTTTCGCAGTCGACGATTCGAAATTACAATTTAAAAAACATATAAATGATTAGATTTTTCTGTTGGGTATATTTTCCTTTGGCTCGGGCAAAAGTCATACATGTTTCAATGAAAATATTTCATAATTATTCAAATATATTTTTTTGTAAAAAATGAAATGTGCAGTAGTTTAACAGCACTTCGTTTGTTTCATTTGACGTCTGTTGATACTGCCCTTCTCAACATAAGTAATTATACGTTGTAATGATGCAACATCATAATTTTTCGGGGCACTGGTGTAAAATTATTTCGTGTGTTTGAAGCTTTGGAAAGCTTCGTAATTTTTTTCGGGTTCAAGTTTAAAACCGTGGTGGCTCGTTTCCCGTGTTTGTTTATCCGGCAGATGTGTGCGTTTGTAGGTTATCGGGAGGACGCTTGCCGTGTTATGTTTTATCAGGAGTCTTGGTTGCAGTTTTCGTTTCGAACTTTGGTTTTTTGGGGAAGCGTCAGCATTAATTAGATTAGTTCGTTTCTGTGGATCAGGCAACGTCGACAGGTTTTAGTTCCTTCTGCGCAGTTTAATGCGTCAACAAATTTTATACGAAACGAGAGGTTAGATTATCTGGATGTTCAATACGTCCACAGTTTTAGTTCATCCAGTGCAGTTTCAGGCAACGTCAATAAGTTTTTGTTGTACGAAAGGTTCGTTTATGTTGATGGCGCAGGATTAGTTTGTGCAGTCAGTTACGATAATAATGTGGAGAGCATGCGTGGCCAGGCTGTTATCTCAGGAGAGGGGGGTGATAGGCAGCACAAAAGAGGCGTCTGTCTGTCGCCCTTCGAGCAGTCTTATTCATGTCAGTCGTCGGAAGAAGGTTCTTCGGGGCAGTCGCCTGTGAGGGCAGGTCAGAACAGTAGTCGTCGTAGTACAATGATAGTCTAGGTCGCGTCGTGTGTGCGAATAACCCCCACATCGGCCACTAGACTTTATTATTTTATTTCTCTGCCGGTGTGGGAGGTAGCCGCATATGATATTTATTTTTATGCAAGTTTTGAGACAATAACCTATAAACTACTGTGGCGCTGTGTCGGTACTTTTATATTTATCTCAAGAGAGGTTCATACTCTGCATACTGAAACTTCGTCTGTGAACTGTGAAACTTCGATAGTGAAATGAATATATATAAATACAAAATACTCTGGAACATAATTTCTTTCTTAAGTAACTAGCGTCCAATTGTACCGAGTCTCGTGTTTCTACCTTCTGATCTAGTCGAGGGCAAGCCGTGGCAAATGTAAACATCGGCAGTGTAACAAGTGCCTAACATTACAAGATGGCGCCTAACTATGCGGCAGCAATATTACCACATTTCTAATGTATGATAGTATTGAGTTTTATTATTATACTTGCATAACTATCACTGAAATTATTGTGACACTATAACTGTCATCTCTTTAAGAAATATATTTTGCGAATATTCCATTATCAATTACTCTATAAGTATTTGAATTTTGGCAATTATATGTATAACAGAGTATGTAAAATGGGAATAAGAAAGTAAAATAAGTGTTAGATTTGTTGGCTTAATACTTTCTAAATAAGTCAAACTTTTGTTGCATTTTTTAGATCACAAATTAATTTTCTCTAGTAGCCTCAAATGTTGCATATTTGCCCGTATTGTAATACAATTTTCCAGTGATGAATTCGGTCCTCTGTAAATTCTGAGAGTGTTGGTATTATTTCTATATTTTGCACGCCATTAAAGAATACGCAACATTTAGGAGAAAATTTTAATATATATTTAGTTTTTCCTTTCATTTAGCTCTCCTTAAGGGTTTTTAAGACAAATAGCCCATTTTACTCACGTAGTTTGTTATATTTAATACCCCTATAGTGTAATCCAATATTACCTGTTATTTGTTCTTTATTGGATGCTGTACTAAGTTAATTGATAATTGCTTCAAAATAGGAAATTTTATTGTCATACTAGAAATGAATTGTTAGTTTTTCAGCAGGCATACTGAAAGATAATTTTTAATATATAAAACGAAAGTTCAATCATTATAGGCCATTCACGGTTACTTCACACTTTTCTGGAGATCTGCTTATGTTCTACTTTTGATTACCGATTACATATCCTTCTGTTGGAAGTAAACATAAACACTGACATCTGATTTATATGTTTCAACTGTCAAATTCTTTGTTTACTGTTTTCAGCTGTTAAAAGAATTCTGTTAAATTCTAAATATAATTATGTATGAATGTTCACAATTTAAGTTTATAACCGTATTTAGGTCAGTTTTATGACTTTTTAACGATGTCTGTATTGGCGATAGTTCTCATGGTTGTTATTTTACATTATTCACATATTTGTGTTATACATGATATAGAACATTAAACATAACACACGTCAATATTTTTCCGCGACTGTGTTTACCCCTGTTGCAACTGTGGTGGAAATAACTGTAGTATTTAATGTATTGTTATTCACTTGTGTTGCGTTATTTTTTTAAAGGGACGGCCTCAATTGGAATGAATATTAAGACGAAGAAACAATTAGTACAAAACTAAATACAGTTAATTCAACCACGCAACTCGTGTCGCTTATTTTTTGTACATAGTATCGACAAACTTAAAAGAGAATGGTGATAATGCACACAGATAGACCTACCATAACTTTTATCTCGTTTATATTTGTTTACATAGTCACTTAGTTTTTAATGAGTTTGTTAAAATATTTATTTTCAATTTTCTAGCTGGGATTGTAATTTGTTGGGATAGTGGCAAACACTCAAATCAGAGAAACTTTACATAATTGTGTTTCAAATACCTAGGGAGAAGTTACAAAATTGTGATAACTAAACAGATATGCCTTTCAAATAATTAATTAAGTCATAAAACAGTTTACGGTTAAAACGTATAAATTTCGCACGTTTAATAATTGCAATCACAAATACACTGTCTCAGCGTATAACGGAGAAGCAACAATAAATACACTTTAACAGGCAACGGTAATGTGACACGTTAAAGTGTATTTATTATTTTCATGGAAAAACAGAATTATCACAACATCGTAACTTTCTTAGGTAGTCTTAAAAACACAACATGTACAAACCTGATGTGGTAATTTTAACTAGTTTTATAAGGAAGAAAAATTAACCCTTCGTTCTGCAAAAAGCAACACGCCATGTCATGTCACGACTCACCACTTCTGTCATCTTCGGATTTGTAACCGTCCCTCCATCACATCTAAATATATTATAATATGTTTTCAAACATTAAAATCTAGTTTTAGTTTTAAATTACAAATTAAAAAACTTTTTTTTGCTGCACTAGGTATGGAATATGCTAATATAAAAAATATATAATTTTCCTGCTACTACTAGTGCTGTGAAATTTTCCAAGAGAGAAAGACAGAGATAGAGCGACAAGCTTCACTCCGCCTATTAATGTTCCTTCTTCGGACGAACACAATACAATATGACTAGGGCCTACACACAGTAATTTGCGCTAATAGTTTTAACTGCAACAATGAAATATATTTCCATCAGTGATAACAAAAATTTTAACATTTCAACAGGCAACGTTTAATTTACACACAGCGTACCAAATAAACTACATTAAAAGAACATTTTAACTGTGAACTATTTATTTCTAGCTGTTGCCAGGATTTCGCTGCTCTCCCAGTTTTTAATTCGTTTAATTCGTTTTGAATACAAAGTAAATATAACAAGTTATAGAAGATACTAACTTAAAGATTCATTTAATCAAAAATACAATAGTTTAGGAGTTAATAACAATGTTATATATTTGTGGTATACAAGTCGTTTAAATAAAAAGCCGAAAGTTACTCCTAGTGTGATTTTTCACAGGTTTGTTTCAAAACATGCGAAGAAACCGTGAATGGACGTTAGCAAAATTTTCTCCATCAAAAATTGCATAAACTATTGCTCTCAGTTTTCTTTAAAAAATCTTAACAAAATTTTGCTTACCGGATTGATAGAAGTAGAAGTGTATGGAATGTGGCCTATAGTGATATGAAATATTAAAACATGTATTTTTGGTGTTTTAGTTAATATTGATGTAAATAAACACATTCGCAGAGCAATCAGGAATTTTGGAAAAGGGGACCTCTTGCATCTTCAAAGAAGCTGTCAAATGCATACACAAACAATTTTCTAAAAAGTAATGCAAAGAAAAATTATCTACTAAAACTCTGTCGAGATGGTATTATTCCCGGGGACATGCATAATTTGTACAATAATCTGCCAACATCTGACACTGCAAATGACAAACATCCGAGGCGGGCTCGTCAGGATATTGGAGGTGATGTTTCTGCAGAAGACTACCAAGAATACTGATAGTGTGTATCATCATGATATGTAACAATCAAGTGCCAGACTTCATACAGTGATAGTTGTCAGTAATAGATTTGCACGCAATTAATTTAGTAAAATCGACAGACGTTGTTGAAAGTGTAGCAGAATACAAATATTGCTAAATTAACTAGCCAGTGGGTTCAAAGAAAATACATATTATTCAAAGACATTGACACAGGCTTATCTAGGCCCCACATTGGGGAAGCCAATTAAACTTCAGGCAACGCCACTGTGGAATATATTGTGGTTTATAGCGTCGTAGTTAATTCCTCCAAGCACAGACTTTAATGTGCCTTTAACGTTGACGGTATTTCAATAATGTAGTCTTTTGCTGTTTCATTTTGAAGGACGAATATATTGTCTCGACTTTAAACAAAAACAACATACAGAAAAACTTCCGAGGTGTGGTACTCTATTATGGCTAATCATATTAACTGTGGACGACTTCGGGCTGGAGGGAGGGGAGGCTTCTCTGGGCGGCGACTTGATACTTAACTCTGCTGGTATGATGTCAGCTGTGGATGAGCTCTGGCGATGTGGGCGGCCTTGGAAAAGGCCCGCATTTGGTGCCGTCTCACTGGACTGATGTTCTACTGAAGTGGCCGAGGGTCCGATTTCCACCCCCCTGGCCACCCTCGGCGCGGCTGACCTCTCTCTGCACGGCGATAGTCAACTGACTGCTCGACTGATTAATGATCTAACATCTCTGTGTGGTAAATATTTAAATTCCACCTTCAAACTAAGAGGCTTATATGCTCTCTCACTTCCCTCCCTAATTGTTGGCACATGTCGCCTTGTTGGGTCGAGGAACGCGGTGGTAGGAAACAGAACAAAGCATTAAAAANGGGGGGGGGGGGTGACACCCTTTCCATAGCTTACTCTGTCAGCTATTTCTCCATGGTGTGTGTCCACATTGTCCTGTGGTTAGCTAAAAGGGGGGGGGGGTGTTTTATGCACCCCTTTCCAGCTTGTCAGCTGTTTCTAGGTTTGTATTTTCTGATTCCCAGCGAAATACACCTGACTCTCGTGATATCTTGGCGCTCAACAGATCTCATGGGCTTGCTAGAGGCATAGTGGGTGTTTGTTGCTGTGGAGAGGGGGGGGGGGGTTGGAGGGCTATGCATCAGCGCATCAGCGACATGTGTACAGCTTGGAAGTGCGTGGTTGCCTCTGCTTGACCTTTCTCTGTGGTGATAACATCTGCCAAGCCTCTCTCTAAGTCCCTACACTGGTTATGCTAGGGGCGGGGGGAGGGTGGTTGTGGGACAGCGCCGCTCTAATACTCCTAATGCGTCACACATCAACATTCAAATAGCGAAATCCATTTATCTCAAAATTACATCTTGGACTTAGTGCCTTTTCCTCATAAGCCCACAATATATGCACGTGTATGTGGATATATATAAATATTCACATTCGTGAGTAACACTGTCTGGCATCTGAACTAAAACCTACAGCTTACATGAAACTATAAGATAAGTGATTGCTGGCATAACAGATATAATTTTTGCACGAACCTTTAACACGGAAGAAATATGGATAAAGAATTAACTGTATTCTACCTTGTGCTAGCTGGGCCTCGTTGAATGTGTCCTTGCGACTTGGCTTGGCGCCGGCGGTCGCTAGCCTTTTTTATTAAAATAGTTGGTTAGGCGCGGCTCGCTTTTGTCGATAGGTTCTACAGTTTTCCCTTCCACAGTGGTTCTTGATTGCGTCATCATCGGCGATTTGTAAAAATCATATCGTCTTCGAAGACATTTGTCACCGTCATGGTATGGTCTATTTTTAACTTTGTGTTTCCCAACTGTGGTTATTATGATAGTCCTTGGGGAGTAAAGGCAGAGCTCTTTGCACATGCATTCCCAGTGATTATCTATTGTCAACACAGTTTATATTGGCTAGCAACGGATGTGTTTTAATGTAATCTTTCTCGACGTTTTCTCATTCACGTGTTACCAACTTGTGAAGTTTGTTCACTGAAGTAGGGCTCTAAAAGTCTTCAAATTATTTTCACTGTCATACAGGAATAAGGTAGGAATAGGACGTGGCATGGACAAACCATCCCAGCATTCACCTTGAGCGATTTCGGGAAACAATGGACATATGAAATCAGGATGACCTGGCAATGAATCGAAACCTGAACCTCTCAAATGCGAGTCCAGTGTGTTAGCACTGCGCCACCTTGCTCTGTTAAGGAAAGTGATAATTGGGCACGAGAATCGTAGCGCCAGATGTCTCCTGCAAGCCCCAACTAAACACTAAGTTGCCATAAAATCAATCAGTGCATATGCACTGGAAAGTCACAAAAACTGGTACAGGCGTGCGTATGCAAATAACAGAGGTATGGAACCAATCAGAGTAACACGATGCAGTCGGCAGCGCCTATATAAGACAACAAGCGTCTCGCAGAGTTGCTAGATCGGTTACTGCTGCTACAATGGCAGGTTATCAAGATTTAAGTGAGTTTGAATGTGGTATTATTGTCGGTGCACGAGAGATGGGACATAGCATCTCCGAGGTAGAGATAAAATTTAGATTTTCGAGTACGACCATTCCACAAGTGTACCGTCATTATCGGGATCAGGTAAAACATCAAATGATCGACATCGCTGCGGCCGAAAAAGTTTGTGAATGTACGGGACAAATGACGACTGACGAGAATAATTAAAAATGACAGACGTTCAACCCTTTCTCAAATTGGCGCAAATTTCAATGATGGGGCATTATAACAAGTACCAGGGTGCGAACTATTCAACGAACAATCATTGATATGGGCTTTCGGAGCCGAAGGCCCACTCGTGTACCGTTGTTAACTTCACGACACAAAGCTTTACGCCTCGCCTGGGCACGCCAACACCGTCATTGGACTGTTGATGACTGGAAACACGTTGCCTGGTCTGACTGGTCTCGTTTCCAATTGTGTCAGGCGGATGGACGTGTACAGGTATGGAGACATCCTCATGAATCCATGGACCCTACATGTCAACAGGGGACTGTTAAAGCTGGTGGATGCTCTGTTATGGTATGGGGCCTGTGCAGTTGGCGTGAAATGGGACCCTTGATACGTCTAGATACGACTCTGACAGAAGACAGATACGTAAGCATCCTGTCCGATCACCTGCACCCATTCATGTCCATTATGCATTCCGACAGACGTGGACAATTCCAGCAGGACAATGCGACACCCCACACGTCAAGAGTTGCTACCGAGTGGCTCCAGGAACACTCTTCTGACTTTAGACACTTCCATTGGGCACTTAAATCACCAGACATGAACATTATTGAGCATATCTGGGATGCCTTGCAACGTGCTATTCAGAAGAGATCTGCACCGCCTCGCACTGATATGGATTTGTGGACTGCCCTGCAGGATTCATGGCGTGAAATCCCTCCTGCATACCTTCAGACATTAGTCGAGTCCATGCCACGTCGTCTTGCGGCACTTCAGCGTACTCGTGGGGGCCCTACATGATATTAGGCAGGTGTACCAATTTTTTTGGCTCTTCGTTAAAATTCATTAAAATATTTTTAATAAAATGTTTTGCTACGACACATCGTAAAAAGTAGTTATCATAGAAAATTTAAAAAAATTATATTTTTGTAACGTGCTCAGAAGAGGACATATAAGACATAATTTAAGATAATTTTTTAAGAATGTTTCATATTACACGACAAACACAGACCCATTTCTGCCTCTAGTTCAGGCTACGGTGCATCCAACCGATACTTGATACTTCTGTTTTGTGGAAGGCATATATGATGCCCTGCTACTGAATTTAGAATCTGGCACCTATGTAGAATACTTCTTCCAGTGTTTAAACTTTTACAAATATTTGCCTGGTAGATGGCTCTTTGAACGTGTTAATTGAATTGTTTTCATTGGTGGGTGTAGCGGTTTGGACTCTGTTCTATATGCACATAAAATAAGTAGCTAAGTTCACTTACCCACAGTAGGGGTCTGAAGACAAAATTTTCTGCTGCATCCACAGTATCTTTCTTTAACAGCCGCGTGAATACTATCCGACCATGTGATTGCTACAAAGAACGAATTTATGAGCTTTGCCTTTATCAATAAATGCACTTATTGTATTACAGACCAAGATGACAAAGATGCCATGTAAGGCTGCAAATTCTATTCACTTGCTACATCATGTTCACAACATGATAATAACGACTGTAAGATGTCCTGTTTTAAAAATTCACCCACTTAAGAAAAACCTTATTTGACGTAGTGAAAAGCACGAAACGCAATTAAATTATCTGCTTCCTAATACAGGATATTTTAGTAATGGCGATGGGGAAGATGGTTATCTACACGCCTTACCACATCTCACAACTCTTCTACCGAGACTTTAAGTGAACTTTTTGTGTTGAAATTTCTTGGATAAAAAATAAATAAGTTCGTATTTTCTGTTGTTGGTGAACACTTTCCGGGTTTTTTTCAATGGATAAGCAGCAAAAATTTACTGTATTCATGAAGCTATTTATTAAAACTGTTTGTTTTATTTATGCATTTTCAGTGGATTATTTTTGTAACAAACGAATTACCATCTCTAGAGAAACTCTAGGGACCCACCTGATGATTTTTAAAACGTATTTTCTGATAGAAGAACAAATGTGTCACGAACTTCTAAAAACTCGGGTGTCAGACAAGAATATTCTGCTCAATGCAGCCATCAGCTATAAAAAGGCGATTAACTTGAAGTTTCCTAAGTACCAAAGCAGAGGGCTGAGAGGTTAGAAGAGAACCCACCACATATCCAAATACTTTTTGAGCTATTGCGGCAGATATTACAAGTTACTGTCGTCAATTTTATAAACTAATTTCCTCTCGTTCGAATTTATGCTCTGTATTAAGTTTAAATGTACCAAAATTGCCTGAGGCATAGCATTCATATATGAGAGTGGATTGACCGTACAGTGTAGGGCGTTGTTTCTTTATCATATGCATTACGCTTAAAATATAACAAGCACAGTCTATGTTTCAGCTCAAGTTCTCGTTCATCACTATAAATGGAAGCTCACTACAGAGAGAAATATAGTTTTTCCTGTTTTGCATGTCTGTGAAAGCATTTAGTTTTATAGATCAACAACCGTCTTTATTTTCTTCTTTACTTGGAAATGTTTCCTTTTTATGTGGTTGTTTGTTCTTAATTTCAGACAAAACCATTTTACAGAAATAAACACTAGATTACTATTCGATGAGCATTGCTTCATATTGTTGGACGCCGTCTTGTAATAGTCTACGTTCATGGTGACCAAACAGTGTATATAGTAGAATTCGATCACATTGAAACAATCAAACTCTTGTATAAAAGCAAACGAAGTAATAAAATGAACAAAGCTAAAGAAATTTGCGTGCTAAAAAAAATTGGTAATATGATTCCATACACTTATTGGCCTACCCGTCTTAGCAGATTCCTACTTGCCGAATTCTCAGATATTCCTATATGTTATATTGTGCTCCAAGCTTTCCAAAATTTCAATTCTAGCTTAACAAATAGTTTATTCAACAAGTTTTAATATTTTTCAAACATATTGTGAACGGTACTTTCTCTTATTTTACATTACTTTCCTTTCAAGTTTGTAAGTAATATTATTTCTCAAACTGATTTTGAAAAAGTCTCACTAATACCACCATAAAAGTGGCTGAAAAATACAAATTTTAAAGAAAAATTAGCATGTTACCATACACTTCCTGGAATAAGTATCAAACTTTATGTCGGAGAATTTAAACACTTGTGTTTGTCAAATGGTCTCTAAAAAAATTGTTTCCTCGATGAATGTCTTCGTATTGTGTGATAGGAAATTTAAAAATTTAGTTCTATATTTTACTAAGTAGATATTTCACTGGGAAAAAAGAGGTATAGGAAATACAACCATTAGCATTTAAGGGGAAGAGCCAATGTTTTGCTTCAGTTGGTTATTCCACCTTTGTTGTGTTGCCCTAAAAGCAATGTTAATTGTATTGTAAGATTTTCAATGTTTGTCAAATATAGTTGTTGGCGATTTTGAGAGATAATTTTAAATTTTCACATGATTACCACCTAAGAGCTTGCTAAGGTTTACAACTACCACAGTGGGTTGGTATTATAGGCTAGTTTTCTAAAATTATTGTTTAATCATTTATTCATTTTGTGAAGTTCTTTCATTTGGAACACTTTATTATATATAGTGCCTTATAGAATTATTAGCTTAAAAATTAAAATTGTTAATTAATTACGATTATAAATACATTTAAGCCATCATATTATTTACGTAATATATGCTAGAAGAAACACGAAAATATGGCATTCTGCTCCAGAAACATTATCATCTAAAGGAAATTATGACACTAAAAGTTAAATTTGTTACCTCCGTGTGAGACAGGGCCTCATTTTTATACCTGGTTGAAGCAAACAAAATGATATTCAGTATTCACCCTGGAAATATGCATCGACATGAGAAAATTGATGTCACAATGATATAAAATTTGTTATTTCAATCATAACTATTTTTATGGGGTATTTAACCTAGAGCAGTCTTTTATTACTTACCATTACGTTTGTCGCAAAGAATTTTCAATCTCCAGATGGAAATAATGCTATAAAGTGACTAATATTCAATTTAAGTATCTAATCAAGTATAAATTATACAAGTAGAAGTACTCAATGTTTCAAAAGCCCAAAAAGAGCTACAATTATATCCTAATATGTTTTATTATAATTGATATGAGGCATCAATTATACAATAATCATTGGGGTTGTAGTATATAAATTTTAGATAAGATCCATGTTATTTGTTGGGAAAGAAAATAGCAATTCATTTTGCGTGGTCATTGCAAATCTTTATAAGTAAACGATATTTAAATGGGGTACTCTCGGCATTAAAATTGTAATTTATTAGAAGTAAATAATTAGTTAAAGAAAAATTAATTTACCCTTATATAAGGCTAGGCATCACACATCGTCTTAGTGTGAGCGAAATAATATTTGTGTTCCAGGCATTAAGTATTGCTTTTAAAATAATTTCATCTTGTCGCGCATTTTATTTGGTACAATACACAAGGTACTAATCCTATTAGTTTGTTTATACTCTTGGAGTATTTACAGTGCTCTCACACCATCTGGGCTTTGCACAACGGTCTAGAATGTCTGGAGTGTCCTGTTACGCGTAAATTAGCTCTGTGTCCTNGGAAAAGGGGGGGGGGGGTATAATAAACGCTTTCCGCATTGCGTCTAATTAAGTTTGCTAATTACTAATTAGCGTAATTCAACGCCACTGAAGGAGGCCCAGCGTGTGTGGGTGTTGGGTGGCTACTAAGTATTGCGGGGGGCAGAGAAGATACTGTCCACACAGCAAACATGCCTGCGTTTCTTCCCCTCTCGGACAATAGAAAGTGCAACTCAAGGGACGCTGTTCAAGTTACAGTCTTTACTTTATTTAAAATGTGGTAATTAAGTAAATAATAATAGTAAATAATGCAAACGGGCGTGCTTAATATTACACAGAGTCCATGTGTTTGCGGTATTGTTATTTTCTTTTTAAACGATAAGGAAGAAATATTGCTTGGCAAAAATAAATATTAGTGTTCTTGTTACAAAAAATGCTGTTACTAATTATATGGTGCTGAATTAAATTTAAAAAAAAACCTACCTTTACACACGTAGGTGAATGAACATTCAACAATAGTTTATATATATAAATCAGAACAGTTATTAGAACAATTACGTATTAATTAAACATGTTATTAATTGTTAATAAATATTTTCATCAATTATACTGTTACTGAAACGTTCACACGTTGTGAAAACAAATATGGTATTCAATATGAAAATAACTTTGTTCTCTGAAGTGGAAAATGTATTTCAACGATGTGTATCATTAAGGATTAAGGCAAACTCGTTAGAATTGGTTTTTCAAAAGCTACATTCTCAGAATATATAGATAGTAATTAATTTAATATCAATTTGTACTTTTGGTAATTTTTTTATTTGTTATGTAAGTTCGAATACTGCATATAAATTACTTTATTGGTTTTAAAGTAAAGCTAATAATCGGCACATACATAACTGTATATTACACGAGATCGCTTTGTTAACCTTCGTATTAGATGTTTCATTCGGCTGATTAAATATTTTTCTCTACCGGCTGTGACAAGGATTTGAGTGCAATTTCTGATTACGAGTTAAGGGTTTGTGTTTGGTCATTACTGCTAACAATCAAATGTCATCAGCTTAAATAGAGTTTTTAGGGAATAAAAATGTATAAATTATGTAAAATTAAAAGTGTTGAATATTCATAATGATAAATTAGAGATAATTTAGTACGTAAAACAAATTTTGTAAATTATGTAAAAAAAAAATATGTGCAAGTTACTATTTAAAAGGGAATAAACAGTGTGTAGATATAAAGTACATTCTTTGAAGTCTATGTTAAAGCAGTATATAAGAAGTTTAAATTCAAACTAGATAGAAATATGTACCAAAAAGCGTGTCCACGTATACGATAAAAATACTCCCTCAATAATCATGACAGAATGGTATCGCTGCACATATAACCTAGTTTCACGTGTTTAGTTTCATAGAAATAGGTTCATTCGTTCCCGTTTATACAACTCTCGCATGAAATGAGAGTTTATAATCAGTAGCAGCCACAAACTGTTGTATGTTTACTTAAATATTTAACTAAATTGGCCACATTTATTACAAGTGTTTGCACATTTGTTTGTCGGCTCCTAGGATACGTGATAGCATCACCCAAAACAGAGGACGGCACTTTAGGTTTCAGCATCAAATAAATTGGAAAATATGAATGTATTTTCATCGCTTATGTAAGTGCTTGTTTAACTTTCGTTTGAACACATTTAAATATACTTTTTAAGATATTAATTTTGCTCGTTGTGGCCATCTTCACTAAATATTTCCAAATAGTTTTATTGTTAATATAGTAATGTTTATCACAAGTCATAAAGTATAATTGTACAATTGTTCGTAAAAAAATTTTTTAGAAAAACTTTGTAATGCAAATATTTAAAAGCATTTTAAGTAAAACGTTTCTATGGTGCGGTAGCTCTTCCATAACTTTCCTTCAGGGTATCTGTAGTACAAATGATTTTCCTTTTATCTCATTCAGTGTTTTCTTAGCAGTTGTGTGCGTCTTGGTATAGATAACAGGCACTGTATGCCGTGTGACAGTTATGTGGGACAACTGAGCGTGTAATCATGATTAAATATTTAGCTGATCAGAAAATATTCTAATGAAACAAACTTCGAATTAGGGTTTTAACGACAGTGGTATGGGATACTTACATTGCTACTTCAAATGCATTATGGTTTTTACCAGTAAAATAAGTCTTAATTTTTAGATGAAGTCTTTGTTTCCTGGCAGTACCTTAAAATTTTTCTCAATAAAACACATAATATCGCCGTCTGTATACTATCACAGTCGGAGAAACGGGCTGTAAAGCATAACAACGACTCATGCGTTTCAAAACGTGGCAAGTCCCTGATTCAACGTGATACGCCAGTTTTAACAAAACCAATATAGGTTTTTATGGACTGTAATATAGATGAGCCGGACTCCTACACCTTCACAACTTCAAGTCCCAAACGCTCAAGGCCCAAACGCTCAATTCCATTGCGAAGATATTATATCTCTGCAAAGGAATGGCTCTCCAGGGAGTAATGTGGGCACACCATTTCGCAGAAAGAAGATTAGTATCCATTACGGATTTATTTTCCTTCCAATTAGGATATCTAGACAACTTGTTTCTCAAAAGCAAAAATCACGCTGAAGAAATGAAAGTACGTGCAACGGACTGCATGCAGGGACGCTGCGAGTCTTTCTGTATGTATGTATGTATGTATGTATGTATGTATGTATGTACACTGGGTGCGGTTGTGCCAGGGTAGAAAGTGACAGTCGAAATATTAGCCAAAGTATACGGATTAGCGAGTTGTGGTAACGGCAAAGAAAGGGGCTTTCATGTCTGAACCCGTGTCACAGTACTGCGTCAGCCGCTGCGCGCTGCGTACGCTAGGAGAGACCCGCATTTGTTTATGACAGTCAAAAGTAAGTATTTTTGTTCGATTTCTTTTGATAATTGTTGTTACATATATACAGATTGAGTATTAAGTGTTATACATCTATATAACATTTACATTAGTAAATGAAAAGCAGTGATTACTTTGTTCATAGTTTATTTCATTTTGGCATGGTGTTTGTTTTTATGAAAAAAAGTGCGTTGCGTACGGTTGTGAAATTTTTTTTGGGTACGGTTGTGACATAAGTAAAAGTTGTGTTTTATTGTTTCAGATGCCCAGACAAGGCTCGCGGAAGACCGAAAGGGGGAGGAAAGACATTACTAAATACGAAAATACACATATTGAAACAAAACGAGGTGTATATCTGCGACAAGCAGCACAAATGTTTCAAATTAAACGAATGTCCTTGTTCAGATGGTGATACAAAGATGTTTTTTTTTTTTAAGAAAACATTGTCGTGTTTTTATTTCAAAGATTTTGAGGTAACGTTTGTTAATGTTTTATTTTTAATCTTAAAGAGTTCTCTGTAAAGGTAGTTCCTATCTAGAAAGATAATTTTGATATGTATGATGTTTATTAACATTTATTTTATATTTTGATTATGCATAGTTATGCTAGTTTCTAGGTAAAATTAAAATTTTGAGACTCATTGTAATGTGAAGACTGGTTTTAATAATTACCTTTTATGTATATAAATGCTATAGTGCCATATTAGTTATAAGTGATAGAAGTGTTCCCACACATACTTTTTTCTGTTCCTTTTCTTTTCAAAAGAATGTTATGTAATATTAATGCTAGAGTGTTGCAATAAAAGTAATTTCAGACTATTTCAGAGTATTATTAAACCTGTCACTTTCGACCCCAAGCACTGTCACAACGGCCGCTGGGGTGTGGTCGATTGTGACATTATCCCTTTTTTTTTTAACTTGCTCCTGTGTGCAAACCATTATGTTTAGGGATAAAGTTTTAATTAATTATATGTAGGGTTATGTAGAAATTATACGAAACAGCACTTTTCGTTTAGCTAACTGGTATACATAAAAAACTATGGCCGATCAAATGCAAAATGGCACAACCGTACCCAGTCTACCCTACTCACGAAGTAGAGCGGTCCCAAGTTCCAGGAAATCAACGTAAGTTACTCAAAAATAAAGTAATTCAATCTGTATGTCGAGCGCGGAATGCAGGTGGAACGAATTGGTGTATGGCCGTGTTAGAAAATTAGGAGTCTCACAGGAAGAACCGATCCGTTCCCTTGAGGTTACCCAAGTTGCCCAGACAAGCATGAAAGGAGAACGAATCGGTTGCCTGTCGTAAGAAACCTGGAGATATTTCGGGAAACCATGGTACCCCCAAATCAGGATAGTCGGACCGGGATTCGAACCCAGGTCCACACGAAGACACCTCCGAAGGTTTAGCACTGCACCACATGGCTCGATGCCTGGAGAGTGAACAAAAGGAACTCATCCTCTCTGTAGGGTCATTATTTATGCATATATTTAAATCCTCGCAAAAATAGTTGATAAGTTGATCAGAATTTTCTAAACTGAAATTGACGTTAAAGTCTCCACATAAAATCATCGGTAACTTACCGTCACCTCTACCCATATATGCCCATCCAACTGTTGTATACGGAAATTGTATCCGTTTTAAATAATTTTCTCTGACAGCCAACTTCATACTGTCGAATTTCGTTACACTGTGCGCGCGAAAATTCCGTTGCAATCTAATATGGTACCCTCAACGCGCCAAAAAAAGTATAACTTAATAAATAAAATAATACTTACAAAAATTAACATCAAATTATTTATAAGACTTTCAAAATTTCATCATACAATTTTTGTTAGTAACACATTTTACACGACACAATGTAAGTAAAATTAATAAATTATATATATATATATATTTACAATTAATTACTAATAAAAATTCTATGTTTTTATATTTGCTTATTACAGGAACTGATTTTCTGTCGGTTTTAAATATAATCATGTGCTTTGTTGTGTACCTTGCGTTTGTATATAGCTAGACGATACGCGCATGCGCGTTGGGTCATACCCCTACCACGTTCACTGTCAAATTTCGTTACACTGTGCGCGCGCAACTTCCGTTGCACACTAAACGTTTACCATCAACGCGCCAAAAGAAGTATAACTTCAATTACTAATTTACTTATTGCTTATTATACAAACAAGAGCAGAAGAAGGAATGCCACTCTGGAAACTAAAGCTATAACGAAAAGTTGTTAATTAATTATATTAGTGTAATAAATGACTCTAAACAGGCAAAACCCATTGAACACCTCAGAGTTTTAATGGGCACGTACTAAATGTGCCACGGTTTCAAGCTATACTGTCACTCCATTTATTATGAGTATTGTTTAACAGCCAGCGTAACAATTCTTCGGTTATAAATTTGTACGTGAACTACGTTTAAAGCAATAACACAGATTTCTGTACTATATTTGTAATTATATTATGTTAATTAACAACACATCAAAAGGTATCTCGTTATCGATTAAAAATAATTTTAAGCCGGATAAATAAGGCTAACACCAAATTGTTTTACAGTATAGCAGAATGAGAGCGGCAAGTACTTTTTTTCAGTGTTCGCTCATCTTTGTCCAATTATTTATTACTTCAGTTACCAAACTAATATAGTTCGATTGATCTCAAATACTTAAATTTGCTAGTCATGTGCAACTTATGTGTCCCTCCCATAGGAATCCATGTAGCCTCAAGTTCTGTGTTATTTGGCCTAGTATTTCACACCAGACTAAATAACTATACGTTAATTGCGTTACTGAATTAAGTCGTGTACAAACGCTTTAAAGGTGACACATGCAAAATTCATACAGTTCTTCAAAAACAATAAATTTATCATATTATTAATTTAGTTATATTATGGGAGACAATTCAATGCAATAAAATAAATCTAATGGTTTTTGCACTAGTAAAATATATCATTAATTATTATAAAAACTCACATCCAAATGAACGAATTGTTGACGTTAGATCACAGGGCAATACATAAACTATATTACCGTCTATTCCCTTCCAAGACTACTCAAGTTATACTCCAGGGGCCATCAGTGATTGTATTTTGTCACCCACACATTTGTATTGTACATACAAGGATTGCAATTTGAATGCGATCAATGCCGTTATTGAAACGTATTATTATCGCGTCTGTAAAAGAAGGAAATGTTCTTGATGAATGCCATATATTTTTATTTTTTACAATGTGCAAAATGAGACGATTTTTTGAGATGTATAGCTGGCAGCAACCGCGTCTATTCTCAGCAGAGCGTTCTCGGCGAGAAGTTATGAACTGTGGTCAGGTCTTAACTGAACGACCTACCTGATCACACCTTTAAACATTTAACCAGAACACGAACCGTGATTTCTGAGATACGTGGCGAAAAGAAAAAGGAGAAACCCCCTCCACCAGGCAGTAAACGGAGCCGAACACTTACATCATATTATGTAGGACAGTGTAACGCTAGAAACGGCGTATTTTGTCGTCGGGGTATCGGACCAATGGGACGTCAGGAGATGGGTGTGTCCGGCCGTAGATAACTACCGCCTCAGTCAGCCTACCGTCATACGGACAAGATTAGGACTCTCCAATTAAGTTTCAATAGGAAAGTGCCGTGGTAGAATCCCGTAGTATAACTAGTTAAAATCCATTTGTTTCACTTAAAGCTTCCTTAGATTAGAATCAGTAATGTTTTTAGTTAAATAGTATTTATATATGCCAAATATTTAATATTCAATAAATCTTCAAGTTATACTGTAGTGCTCTACATAACTCTGAGTTATAATCTACTTCCCCTATAACTGCTTTTATGCTTTGAATTAATCTAAGGTTAAATTCATAAAAAAGTGATAGCAATGACGATGGAAAGTTGTGTTTTAAGAACAACAACCTTTGTCTGGCGGAAGCAGGCGAGAGTGTGTATTGCTGCACACATGGCAGCAATACATGAGTATTGCTGTTCAGCAAAACTCGTGAATATTACTAACGAACGTCTAACGGCGGATTTTTAATAGGGTAAGTAAACATTCATTTAAGTTAGCGATAGAAAAATACACTAACCTAAGGGGATGAATTCAACGTAAATCACGTGTGATCGGAAATGAACTGAAACATCCACAGTCCTGTATTTAAGAAAAAACTATATAATTTTGTGAATTTTTAAAATTTTGAGCGTTTCAATATTCAACAAAGAAAGTTACATGAAATCTTACGAGATGTTAAAGTAAATTAAGTGTAGCCTTATCAGTATAATATGTGTGTTAGGTGTACTAATTTGAAGAAAAACATTGATTTGCGAGCGGTATAGGCAGTATGACAATAATACATTTGTGATTGTTAATTGTTGGGCTATAGAAGAACCAAAATCGCAATAGTGGACAGTGTTTGATGCTGCAGAATACGTATATACTTTATGGAAAAATTGTGAAATGCACTGCAGTTATACATAGCAAATTCGAATAAGTGGAAAACAACTGATTGGCAGTGAAACTCAACTACTCCAACCACTAAAAATGGCTGCACTTAGAATCGGCGTAAAACCACAGGTTTGTTCAGTGAAATAATTTCACTGGCTGAATAAGTGACAGCAAACTGCATGCGGTGTATTAAATAATGTTTTTTTTAATTTAACCAAATCATTGTGCAATTTAACGTAATTTAAAGTGTGTGAGTGAAGATATTTGGACAGCTCTTAACAGCGAGGTCTTGATAGCCGATGAATGTGATTGAGGTGAGTATGTAACAGCGCCGGAATGAAGGGGCGGGGGAAAACAGGAGATTCCCGAGAAAACCCGCTGACCAGCGGAATCGTCCGGTACGATTCCCACATGCGAAAATCCGGGAGTGACCCGGCCTGGGATTAAACCCGGTTCGCCTCGGTGGGAGGGCAGGATTTTAACCCACAGCATCCCGCTTCCAGACCATTACCTAACAAACCATGCTTACCTTGCACGAAAGGAGTAAAATATATGTTTTCTCTGTATATTCAAAATATGTAGCATTAAGTTAAATTTTCTTTCTTATCGTTTCGAGTTTAATTGGTAACATTATAATCGTTCAAACAAATAATGCGTATGAATGCATTCACTTCACTTTTAATGCAGTTTACACCTTCAATCCAAGCGCTATGAAAACGAAATGAAAGACGTGAAAACAAAATTAAAGACGTAAAAACTAAATAAAATATGTAAAAACCAAATGAAAGGCGTAAAAATGAAATGAAAAACTGAGTTTTCATGTTGCCTCGTAAAATTGTAGTATAAAATAATACATTCACATTAAAATATATAAATGTATGGAATTTATTACATTGTTTTGTTTTTCAATTTTATAACCTTGTTACACTGATCCTTCAATCAAAAATTAAATCACTGAAAAAAATGGTTCATGAATCAGTGGAAAAGTCTTTGAATCAATAAGTGAAGAAAAACTAGCATTTAATCACTAATTAATCAGTTACATTGACTGAAGTGACTGTTGAATAATTAGTTAGATGCTTTTAATTGGTTTAAAAAGAGAAGTTCTCAATTATCCACATTGAGTGCGTATCTGGTTGCAACGGAGCACCACACACGGGCAGAAAGTCAAGACGTGCATTAATGGCGCCACCTAACTGGTAGTTTTTTTTTTTTTTTTTTTCGTATCCGAGGCTTGGAAGATTGGAAGCGCTTAGGACGACCGAGGTACGCACTAAAAATGTCTGGTAGCCTTTACGCTAAGGCACTGAGCTGGGGAGTAGCATTTCTCTCGTCGACTCGCCTCATAGGACTACCATTGTAGCTCTATCATCTTATGGTTTAATAATAAAGACAATTATTTGCCTGCCAGGTTCCTGTGCTTTGGTAAGTAACCTGCACCGGAATTTTCATACCTTAATATGACTATGAAAGCTTACATGAGATATGGACATAGAAAACGAATAATACAGTATTCAGGCATGAAAAATTATTTAAATGCTATCCATTAGCAGATACGGCTCAAAAAGATTGAACAGTCTTGAAAACAACGCTCTAGGACTGAACCTCTGCGCTCTGTCTCGATGTCCCTCTTAAGTGTGCTGTTTAGGCTAATCAGAACTCTGAAGGTACACAGTGATTGTATCCCGGTCACCAGTTAACTTGACCACCGCTTCAGGGGAATGGACATACTAGGGTAATATCGCGTGTTGGCGCCTGCAATAGTTGCAAAAAGTATATTTCAAGTGCGCTTTTGGTTGCCTGTCAGTGGGCGTAAAGTTTCGTGTTTTCGACTCAATATGACGGTGAGTGTTCCCATTTTAGGATATAAGTTGACATTTATACCACTCATATCAGATTCTGCAGTTTATTTAACATCCGACTCATGTATAATGTATACAATTTAAAAACACAAACAACATACGGCGGCTTAAAACCAGCTTAAAATATGAATAAAGCATAACGGCCGTAGGTATGATTTTATTTCTAAGAGAGTAAGTTCCTGTACATAAAAATAAATAACAAAATTATAATTGCTATATAAAATATTAAGATAAATCGATGAAAGTTTTGATAAATTAAACAGAAAACATATATATGTAGCCACTGTAAACCAATCACTATCATAGATAATTTGAAGTAAAATTTTTAACAAAGTGATATTTATTTTAACTGCATCTCTCAATGTGTAATTTAAGACTGAATATCAGCAGCACTTAAAATTTTCTAAATAAAGAAGTACCTGCTGGTTGGAAGTTAACAGCACGCGGGCCTTATTTAAAACGCGTCCATAAAGTAACTTGTAAAGAATTTCAAAATGAATACCGCATTAAAAGTATGAAATCGTTTATTGACTTTACTCTGTCTGATGCAGACCCTTTAATATACTATACATTCAGTAATTTCCTTTACGCAAAGGGGAATGATTTGTAGTTGTACTTTTCAATCATAACGGATCCTTTTTTTTAAATGACAGTTAATGTAAAATTTTGGGTTCTGCACCATTAATTAAGAACTATTCAACATAGTCAAATCATATTTTGTAGACCAACAGAACAGGCTATCAGTATTAAATATGTTAACTCGTGTGTCCATTGGCTTCCAGTCTAGAAGTTGGCGTCATCTCCATAATAACGATCTTACACATCATATCTCAGGAACTGCTTAATCGATATACGCCAAAGTTCGTCATCAAAATGTTCAATTACCGGTAGTTTGTACCTATATTATTTACATGTAAAAGTTATTTTTAAATTGGCTTCCATATAAATATTTTATGGTAATATGTGGTATACACCAAACATTTATACTTATTTCAACGAAATTTTGTATTTTGGTAATACGTACATGAACATTAGGCTAAATTCATTTTATCTTATAATTTTCTGCCATTTTGTAATACGGCCACACCGTATCTATTTCTTACTACGCATTATTAACAAAACTCTTTTCTCCCTGTTTGTAATAAAAATTAATACATATAGAATGCTATAATTAACAGATAAAATGTAAATCGAAGTTTTAATTAACCAAAAATTACGCATGTTTAAAGAAACAGAGGTATAAAACGCTTCTGATGTATAAAACTCTTAGGAAATAACCAAAAACGTCACAAATAGGATGATTTTTCAAATAATAGGTTCTAAAAGTGTCAATAAACCGGGAATGCAGTATAATTAGTTGTAACGTTAGTAATTTTTTTTAACTTATTTAAGTGACCTTCACTCAACTGGTAGAGCTTTTTCTGACCACTCCTTAAAATAAGATCATTACCGGCATAAACCAAACAGGCGTCATAGAATACATAACGTTACAGAAACGAAATAACCTGTGCGGCGTGATTTCGCTGAATGAACATGTGTTTCACTTATGTATATTTTAGTATTCTGTACCGGGGTCACAGATATTGACAAATCATGAATGTTTTGTAGTTTAAATGACTCCGAAATGTCATCTTCGTATAGTCTATTCACAGTAAAGTGGGCAGTTTTGGAAGCATTCGCATTTGGAATAATAGTCAATAAATATATTTAATTGTACACTTAAAAGTTAACGTTCAAGTTCGGTGAAATGTTGCACTATGTGCATTACCTACGTGGCAAACTTTATTGAAAAAACGGCGGAAGGATAAAAAATGATTGATAGGAAAAACGTAAGTAGGGCCTGAAAAGTGCTCACTTTACCGTGAATCGTCTAATCAATGATTTACAAGCTAATCAAATGCACACCTGTCTGATTCCTGGCATTCCGTTCTGTGTATTTACACACAGGTTATATGTCTGGTTTCCCTGGCAATACGCTGTTTAATTCCGTATTACTTATTACCGCAATCGTTGATTTTCAATGCATATTACAAAGTGCAATCAAGTCAAGACGATGGATTTTGAGCTCAAATCATGTAAAACTGTTTTATTGCACAGTTGACTTTAACGCCTATTAAGTATAAAATATAAAATAAAAAAATTCTAACTAAGGGTGAAACAATCAGTAAACTAATTCTGGTATTATTAGTTTGTGGAACACCTGATCTCTAATCATGCGAATTAAATGTGCATTTGCAGACATACTGTGTCTGCTATATGTAAATTTGGCACTCTATAAACTGGAACTTACCGGTTTCTAGTTATACATCTGAAATCTCAATTTAATAATGGTAAGTTATTTGAAGCAGCTGTACTGAATGTTGCGATGCGACGAAAATAACTTTGTTTATCGCCGTTCTGTTTATTATCTGTTTAATGATTCAGAATTATAGTTCAAAATTGATACCGAATTATTGGGAAAGAAGTAATAATCTACTAAATAACTAAAATTTTTCTAGTAATATTCAGTACTTTGAAGGTTATGATCTATACGCGACTTTCACCGATATTTTTGCGTTATTAATTTCTAAGGACAGGATCTTGATGTAACAGCCCACGTGTATTACGTTTATGCCGTTGTTATGTGCGTTAATTTTTCGTTTGTGATTATGATTACTTATGCCAATACTAAGGGCGGGCTGATTTACTACTCGTAGAACATATGCACTGAAAGCAACAGTGTTTATTTTAAATTAATAAAAATACTGGAAAATATTTACATATGCAAAAATTTGAAACGAAAAATGTTAGAAAATAGCAAAAATATTTTTAGGCAACAACTTGTATATTCGATAATACCCGATACAATTATCATTTTTATTTCTTTGATGTTTTGACTTGGCTAAGTACTTTACAGTCAAATCATAAACGTTCAGTATATAGCATCAGAATTATCATAGGCCCAAATTAATGGGATAAAAGCTACATAAATAGCTTTATAACTTTCAATGATGAAAGAAAACTGACGTGTTATCGTGGATGTTCAATGTAACGACGAGCTCGTTCCGACAGTCCAACATCTCAGTCTGACCATTTCCGCCACCAAAATTAGTTTAGTGTTTACAATACCCAGATTCCATTTGACAAATTTTGCGTAGCTTTCGGAAAATCCCAGAATGACCAGTATCTTGCTATATGCTCTCTTTGGAATGTAAAGTAATTACAAATCATTGTTCACTATTTTTTTTACACAGTTTAAAAAAGTATTTTTGTTTTATTTTGGCCCAAAAATATCTCTTAATAACTTTTTATTTTCGTTAATTCAACAGCTGCGTCTCTTACTGATACAAGATAACCAGGATGTACATGTTATGACATTCTGTAATCCCAATCAATCGTATATTGTCATGTACTAAATCTGTGGTACAAAGTTCACTTAAATCACATGTATCCTTCTTGGTGTTGCATTTTTCACGAACGTAAGTTTATTTTCGTTAGTGTAGGGGCTGAGATACCGAACTGTCCGGTCGCTGTAAATACAGCATTACAGTACAGTAGGTTGAATTCTAGTACAGTCAACTTCGCCTGTGGTAAACCATCGTTTTTATCTATAACACGGTTCATTATTATCACCGTAAAATTATAAATGGGATTGATCATTGTACTAAGATAACATTTCGAAACGGTGAACTTATGGTGATATAGCTGAAGCCAAGCATGACCAACCGAAGAGTTCAACTCGTGATGCGATTAACTCGTTCTAGAGGTTTTCAAGCAGTTAAATGCGGAGAGAAGTAAGTATTGGGATGCCTACAGCTTGTAAAAACACATAATCTGTTAAGTTTTCGTAGCCACCACCGGAAATTTGCATTCATATATAAAATTTAAATTTGCTTTATATTCAGGAAGACATTTTTGTGGCGTTGCAGTTCGACGCTTGCTTGAAATGAGTGTTCATCATATACTAATACGTCTTTAGTTCATACCATAGAGTAAAGATATACACTAGAGCGGCCATGGGATAGGAAAAAGTCTGGCCAGTTTTTTGTCAGTTGGTGAGATGATTCAGAGGTGCGCTAGTGTTCTCGACTGGGAGTTAGCAGGCAGCAGACGACGCAGCAGTAAAAAGATCTCGCCCCCTTGCGGTGTTGCCAGTTCCGCAGCTGGAAAAAGTAGGTCATCACCCTGGCCTAGGCTCACCCACGTATTCGTTCACGATCTGCTAAAAGCGAGTCTGTAACACGCGAGTTATCACCGTTCATTGTAGCTGTGAATACCCAACTCATGATTTACTATTGGCGACCATATCATTTATTTCGTTTCTGTTGTGCAATTATGTATTTGTCGGAATTTCCAGCGATATATACTTCTAATTGGCTTTATTTACCTCAGTGAATATGAATTGTCAAAAGTATATAATGGTCATTGTTTTTAATACTAAGTTATTATTTTACTCTAAGTTAGGTGGTCATGATAAAATACTGGTACTTTACGCACTTACAATTACAAATTTCAGATAAATCATGAATGATGTTATGCATCATAGAAAAGTTTTCATTCCGTTCTTATGTGAAAGGAAATTAAAAGGAAATGATTGTTCACTAGTCGAGAAATGTATGTTAGACGCACAAAGGTCGACAATGTAACTCAGTGTTTACAGTTTGGGGTTGTGATCTACTACAAAGGTGACTATTTGTACAAATAATGAGTGCGTTTAGTTTGTAGATTTAAGTGCCATAAAGGCTGTGTCCGCACCTAGGAATGCACTTATGTATATAAGCATACTCCACTCAGGTAGATACTTTATATATTCCGACAGGCATACTTATCTGCATCCGTTACGGCAACTATCCAGCTGACAAGATTCTGAATAAGCATTTTGACAGAAAACATATACAGAATCTTAGCTGGAACGTAGGCGCATATATTTAAAATTATCAACCTTTTAAGAGCTGTAGCTGAAAATGCGCGTGACAATGACAGTGTATCTATTAATCATTAATAGACAAGAAAGGAATGAATATTAAGAAAGGAATGAGTATGTATTTGACACAGTAAACGCAGTTATGTATAATGTATTATTAAAACAGTTAAAAACGAAAGTAAAATTTTGATTTAGCATTAATAAAATACGAATAAAAATTAATTTTAGAATTCTGATATAACGTTTATACTCATCTTATACGCCTTGTAAAAAATTGGCAGTGTTTTCAGTACCCTGCATATTAACTATAAATTAATTGCCACGCCCAGTTTATAACATATCACGTAGAAAGTTGGTTATGTTTATCCCGGCTCTTCTAGATTATTAAAGGTTAAAGAGTATACATTTTAAGAACTTTTCTTAGTGGCTTTTTTCGAACGATAAGGCCTCCGTACCATTATTTAGAAAAATAAATATTTGTAATAACAATTATGAACTGCATACAAATATCATTGTTAAAAATAGAAGTATATGGGCTGTAAGGGCGCGATACGTACACACATTAGTTTCTCCGTGTATGTGCGTATATAATTTCCCGAGACAAGTACAACATTTACGTGCTTAGACGAATGCAAACGCTGTATTAAAGTGAATCTCACTAAGCAGAATGCCTTATGCATACTGCGGGAAAAGGATGTTAATGATCACCTAAAAGGTGAAACTCTCACATATGTTTTATTTAAAGTGACAACACAATTGTCGTCTCTGTAAGATCCATGCTGTGTTACACTCGTGTAACTGTAGACACACATATCTGCCAGCTTTTCAGACAACAACCAATAATGATGTAAATTAGTGGTTGTCTGAAAAGCTGGCAGATATGTGTGTCTACAGTTACACGAGTGTAACACAGCACACCATTTTATATTCTATACTGAAACCTCGGACACATAACAGTGCGAAAAACGTTGACATTGAAGTTATCATAAGTAATGATAACTCTAATGAACGCATGATAACATAACTCATCAAAAAGAGTCGAAATATTCTACTTCAGACTACATTACAAAATATAACAATTTCTACACTAAATATCGGTTGAATGCAATAACTCGGTACCATTTGCTAATAGTTTAGCTAAATTTACAATTTAAAAAATCAGGCATTATGAATTATGCAGTAAGCGCTTATGTCATACAGAAACACGTATTACGTACTTGCGGTTTCCAATATTGTTTTAATTAATAATTGTAGGCAATGGAATCAGGCGGCAAGCCTGTTAGTTGCATTTAAGATATAAATTACTTTCAACGCCAAAGGGAATCCTATTCATGCACGCGAACTGCTAAGTTCCACCTCTTAACGCATATTTTAACGTTTGACTTTTCTGTTGTTAATCCAGCTTTACTTCAGACTTCGCAGCTTAAGCTAAATTAAAATGCACATGTGTGTTTATAAGCAGTCGAATCAAATAATTTTTTTGTTCATAGTATGCAGTTGTTACCAAGGTTAACAGAAATGATTTGTAAATATGTTCACTCTGTCAAAATTATTTCATTCATTCTGGAATTATTGTCGTCTCCTAGCCTACAAATGGATCATGATAACAATTTACGAACAATATGTAATAATTTGAATTATTTGTAACTGCAGGGCGTCCTTGCGTGTTAATTTTTGTGGCATATTAAAAAAATTATAATTTACTTTTTCTAAAAGTAGTTATGTTCTATGTGCCCCATGATTTGTTGAATGAATAAATACTTTTTTCTGTAATGACCACTTATTTGGTCTGCACGATTATGCTATACGAACGAAATATTTTTAATAACATGTCAGATCATCTTCATAACGAGGAGTGTTAATTCATACAGTAAACTTAGTTTATATTCGTTCATTGTGGATATTTTCTCCTCTTTACTAGTAAGCCACTACCACTCAACAGTGTTAATTTTTATATGTTAGTAAGAGACTAGAAGTACGTAGTGTATCATATTTTTTTAAATTATGTCTTCATATATTTAAAAAGGGTTCCATGAAGTTTCCGGTGCCTAAATTATGCGAAAGGCGTGAGTCGTTTAAGCCGGCACTACATGATACCGAATTTCTGCTACCTTCTGTTATACGCATGGGCACAACAGCAGCCAAACAAGTTTCTAGAAGAAAGAACACCTCAGTTCATACACACACGTTATATAAAGTGCTAACATAAATTGTAAATGGCAGGCAAAACAACTCGCAGTGGGGCAGGGGTACAAATGCAACCAAATGTTAGATGTAAGCGCTTTGAGGTGCATCCAAAAGTACTAAGATTGTTTCTTTCCCCTGAAAACTACATTCATTTAGGTTTCTAATTACGAGTAAAATTCATGTATGGAACATGATATGAGTAATGGCACTGCTTATGTATAGAAAACAAGGTACTCTATTCACATGCATGTACAACGGACATTTTCGTCACTCAATAATACATAACAAATTATTTAATAAGGGGCGTAGCCAGGAATTAACTTAAGAGTGCAACAGATTTCATATTTATATTTTGGAAATATTACGGAAGCCGTAATATTATAAATTAATAGTTAAAAATAATATCTATAATTATTGGTTTAATATACAGATATGGATCCGCAAAATGCTATAAATATCCTTTATGTTCAAGGGGTATAACACATTTCTTATATAAAATTAACATAAAAGTTGACATTTTGTTTTATATTTTATTTTTGAATGTATCATTTTAATTTCGGTGGGGGAGATATGTCCTGATAACCCCCCCCCCCCCATGAGGCTGTTTTATTTACATATGTATCTTTAATTACCATAATGATCAATTTTGTGCTTTCCGTAATTTAACAAGGTTTTTACGGATAGAAAGCCAATATAAGGCAAAACTATCACAATATTAATGTTAAGGCTTTTATGTGTCCCTTATAACATTACTCACGCTACACGCTGTGATAATGTACATATACATTACCTAACTCTACAATTATCGCGTTTTTTTATAAAGTTGTATTTGTTTGATTATGACCATGTGAATAATTCCCAAAATTTCCCGTTTCTTACGCGTACATTTAGTTTCATTTTATAGTTACATACGTTTGGCAGAACACTTAATCTTTTCGTAAACAGACATGTAGGGCTTGAGGTAATTACACGGGTATCCGCTATCTTGACTGTCCCAGCTTCGTGGGTAGAGCAGGCAGTCCTTCCCCTAAATACATACTGTAAGGATGGTGGTTATTTCGAAGTAATCAAACACCAGATTACCATTAAATAAGATTTTTGAGAATTTTCTTTTAAGATTTAATAAAGAGTAAGCAACTTTAGTATTTCTATCCAAATATTTGATGTTTCTTTTTGCCCTTTCCTAAGTAATAAAATCTTATTGAAACCCCACACCATATAGTTTATTCCCAGTAGTTAAGTAGTAAGAATAAGTCATTTTCTGTGTGATCCAGCATTTGTACTAGGCGAAATATGTTTTTATGAGTGTTCCTTGGAATTTTGGAAATGTCAATGTCACTACACTAAAGGAAAGTGCCACTTATACTACACTGACCAGTAATTATTAATGTTACAACACTCATCATAGTGTTAATTAATAGAGTGAGAAACCAAAGAACCGAACAAAACAATCATTTTGTCTCACCTCTGCCAATCAATTATCACAACACACTACAAATAGTGTAGATAACTGAGTTCAAAAACATCATAATTTATGAGGGCTTGCTCTCTGATAATGTGAACCTTGTGGGTATGAGCACAGAACCCACTTCATACAGCATAACTTCCCTAAATCTTTGATTTCGCAACTGTTAAACCACTGGCCTCGTAGTTTGGATGATGCGGGTTTGATTCCCTATCCCGACGCACTGGTTAAATTTTTTCATGGTTTACTAGTAAATTTAACCCGAGAAAATTTTAGCGAAAAAAATATTTTTATCGTAAAATTTTGAATTTGCTATTTAACATTTTTCCCAGAAAATTATATTTTATATTTAAAGTCACACACATATTTGGAAAAATTATCTAATTTTATAGTAAAAAAAAAATAATTCCTATTAATTAATTTTGGATCATTTACTTTTTCACTAAATATATTTGAAAAAAAAAACTATAAAACTTTTTGACTGAATTAATTATAAATAACATATTTTACAGTTTTAGTAATGTTTGTTTGCATTCTAACGAAGAGGCGAAAGAGTAAATTTAAATAAGTTTCCATCGTAATAATAATTAGAAATATCGGGTGTGTATGCTGTGAAAGGTAATTTTTCCGTATTATGTTGAATTCTGTGGGTTCTTAAAATTTGAAAGTTTGTTGAAAAATATTTTAATTTTAAATTATTTGGAATAATTATCTTCTTTAATATTTATGTATTCATGAAATTTTATTTAAAAGTAAAATAAGAGATTGTAGAATTTTGAAACCTGTTGTTTTTCCCTTCTATGGTGCAGGTGGTAATTGCGGAATAAAGTGAAATACGAAAGGTGCACCGAAGATGTTCGTTGTGTGAGTAGAATGAGGGAACTAATGACCCAAAATACGAGAAGATTAACGATGTGACTGTCGCAGTCATCTGCGAACAGGTGTAGAAGCAGGTGCTGTCTAATGGGAAGCTATGATCGTAGTTGCCGGCAGAAGTTGAAAGGGTGGCTTTTGCGCGTAATTAGCTACCTATTGAAACATGCCGTCACCAGCCGATATCTCTAACGCAGAGCATTCACAGGTGCACTGATGCGCTATTTGGTATGATAATCATTTCACCGTATGCCTCATACCGGCTTAAAGGATTGTCCTGTTCGTAATATGTACCACTCGTTCCATAATGACATGCGTAGAAATTTGTAATAGTAACCGAGGAAAGAATATGGCTTATTTAATGACGTAAATGAACGCACATTTAAATATTGAACACTTTTTGCTTCTAATGATGGGATGATCGCTCTAACCGTACACAGTTTATTACAATACTGTATACAGTGCTAGGTTCGTTAAGACAACGTCGTATTTAAAAATTAACAAAAAAAAAAAAAAATAGGAATCAACGATGATAGTAAGAAAAGTGTAATTTTAATATTTTTAAGAAGCAAAGAAAACCCAATTTTTGTTATGGATTTCAAGCAAATTCTGTTTTTTTATTTAGTGATATTTTAAAATAAAGCATAAAAATTCATTTAAAGAAAGATATTACTCCAAACTGTGGTAATGTAATTAATATATGGGGCTCCAACAATGTGTCGAAATGCAGATTTTAAGTGAAATCCCTGCTCTTTGATTATAGATTATTAAAGGATTTATGTTTTCAACATTAATCATTTTAAAGTGTTCACAAATATTACTATTTCGGTTAAAAGTTTTCTAAGAAACAAGTTAGTGAATAAATTTTTCTGGTGAAGGAGTGTAAGAGTTTTCGAATGTTTCACACAAATATAGTTCGTGCAAAATCTCATTCTCAACTACCCTCCCTTACCCTTTTTCACATAAGTCCCACCCTTAATATATTGAGATGAAATGTGTTGATGTAAGTGTTATTCTATTCCTTGCGAAATATAATCCAGTCTCTTATTTCTACACTTTTTTAAGAACAGTGTTACACAAAATATACTGGTATAGCCGTTGTTGATGGAATCAAATGTTGAATTACGCTAAAAATAAAAGGAAGAACTGAATAAATAGTGTAACTACTACATTAAAGTAGTGTCCAAACACCACAAGTTTACACTGTCTTGACGTTGTAAAATGACGGGTAGTAAAGAAAATCGATAACATCGTAAACTGAATCAAGTATAATTAAATTTTAAAACATAGTTTAAGAACTAAATGTAGCTTGTACAAGCTTTCAAGCCTTGCAAAGTAATTTACTTGTGCCGAATATGCATATATTTCTAGAGTATAAAGTTTATGTACATAACGAAAGATGACTGTTGTTTATCATTATAGTGTTTTGTGTACACTGAATACACACAATATCAAACACATTTAGACAAGCAGAGCAGTTGGTGGGACGTCAGGTTCCATGCGGTGGAACACGTTAAGGAATGAAAGCACGGATTCCACTCCCTACCCGGCCATAAGTTTTTTTCATTAGTAACGTTTCTTTTTGTGAAAAATAATTCATCTTAATTTATTTTATATCGAAATGTTTTTCTAAATTAAATAAAATACAACAAGAAATTATTTTCCTTCAACATAAACACCTACCTCAATGTTGACAGTACAGTAAGGGGGTAACGTTGTTACAAAAGTACTTAATGTTGTATTAACATTAAAAGCTTAAGATTATAGTACATTAACAAGATCATTAGTGACTGACGCCTTACAGATACCAAACATTACTCTTGTATTAACATTAATACCGCTGGCAAAACATTAGACTTGTTCTGTGTAGAATTTGTTAAACAAATGCTGCTTTTTCAATCATAAACTAAAATTAATTCAGTTTGTTCCGAATAGTTCTAACTGCAGTAATATCGAGAGAAATCTGAAGAGTTTAATAAACATGTAACCTTATAAAAGCTTTGAATACTGAATACGTACTAAATAACAACAATCCGATACTTTTTTTTACCATGTGTAAGGATGAAGGGAAATTCCCTAACAAAAAATCTTAATCTACGTCACAGATAGCGGTTATGGTCTTTACCCTCTAGCCAATCAAAATACAATTTAAGTAATTTTTTTTCATTATGCCGACATGGAAATTGCTGATTGTTCAAATCACCTCCCGAGCCCCTGTGCTTCTTTCTTTTTTCCTCTTCTTATTCGTCCTTTGCTTATAAGTATAACCGATGGTCATTTTTCAGCACACTGCCATTTTGTAGACCACTCTGTCTGCCGTGTTAAAAATTGCTATAACATTTACCATCCACCGTCCTACTTAAAGACTGTAGTTTATATGTTTGGCTAAAAAAATTGTAATTGCTCTCTATTCTGTTAACGCTTTATGAAGACATACATCTGCCATTTATACCGGCCTTGCTTTATTTGCACAATACGTTGTTATCNCTCTGTCTGCCGTGTTAAAAATTGCTATAACATTTACCATCCACCGTCCTACTTAAAGACTGTAGTTTATATGTTTGACTAGAAAAATTGTAATTGCTCTCTATTCTGTTAACGCTTTATGAAGACATACATCTGCCATTTATACCCGCCTTGCTTTATTTGCACAATACGTTGTTATACAATGCATTTCATATTTTTTCATTCTTTCACTACGTATTGTGCAGAAAGGAAGTAGTTACTATAATAATAGCCTTCCATTTCTTTAGCATAACTTTATGACGCATNTCCAATGCATTTCATATTTTTTCATTCTTTCACTACGTATTGTGCAGAAAGGAAGTAGTTACCATAATAATAGCATTCCATTTCTTTAGCATAACTTTATGACGCACACATTTATGATAAGAGTGCCGTTAATTTTAACCTTCTGTACTGTAGAGAGAAAACATCTAGCCTTTTGTACGTATCTGAGAGTGCGTATTAACGTGTTTATGTAACGTAAAATATATAAAAACCTAGTACCATATTGCACTATGTTACAAAGTTACAAAATCTACCAGGATTTTTTTTTAGCCGCATCGAATGACTATTTTCAAAAAGGTGGGATTTAAAATTATTATGGTTGCCAGATATTCCTAAAGAAATATGAACCAAATATGCACTTGTTAACAGACACTTTGGTTTAATTTTCTAAATATCAGCACCATCTGAAAAAAGTCACTTACATTATAATCTACACACCAGATTCTGCGCATAATTAGTGATGACGTACAGGATATATATTTACGGAATGCATTACATAAGAAATCAATTTTTAAAATGGCGACCTTAAAAATATATATATAATATCTAAGAGACTGAATGACTGAAACAAGATTAGCTTGATAATATAAAATGTGTGAATTTTATTCAATTATATGAGTCCTGTTTCAATCACAATTTTGGAAACAAGAGCTACCTGAACATTTAAGTTTACATACCGCAACCTAGGAATCGCTCAGCCAAGTATCACCACTTTCTGTTCACAGTAGCATTTTCATAAATGTTGCTCTCTTAAAAATGTTTTAATTTGATACACTCATATGAGGAAATACGTGACACGTTACACATTATGATGTCCCTTACCTTTGTTTCTCACGTTATTCCACATATGGAGAAATGAAATTTACCTACAGTCACGAGCTAGCAAAAATTTGTGGGATTGACCAATGATTGGGAATGACCAATTAAAGAATTATAAAAATATATGTATCCCTAATTCTGGCTAGTGATGCTTATCTTTGTCAAAATATACTCAACATATAAATGTATGATTATAATACAATGAAATAAATAGGTAATATATGTGAAGGCACCGTTTTACAACAGGGATATATTTTATAAAATGAACACTTTACTGACTACATGCTGGATGGTAATAAAATGACTATTCTGCAACATTAAACATAAAAAATATGTAACTTATGGATGTTATTTAATAACGCTGTGAAATTGTTGGTATAACGAAATTTCCCCGGAATTTTCCTGCATGAGGATGTAAAATACAGATAAAGCCTCCTTCATGTGCAGTCGCTTACGTACTATCATAACTTATCGCTCTACAATCGTAGAAAAAAATAGGAATCGAATTTCTCCCTATAGACCTTTACAAAGTGATTATTTCAAGAGTACACATATTGTGTTATAATTTTGTGAATGAAGTGGATATATGTGTTTTAACCGGCGCAAAATATTTTAGGTATTTTTGGCCTGAATGAAAAAAGGAGTTCACACAAATTCCACTATATTGTATAATAAATGTGTTAAGATGGCGATGAAACATTTGGAATACTCAAACACCCTCTAATTATATTACAGAAAGGAGACGGAAAGCAAATCTCAAGAAAAAATCCAGTAGTGACATCGAGAAAATAACTCAACTACTCTTATAACTTCAGGAAAAGAATCCGGGTCACGAACGTTTTGGTTTACTGAGTGATATACCTTCTGTCTGTCAAGTGTCTGAGTAATGCTGTGTAGGAGAGCATTGTAAATATTTACTGACTCTAGTCCTTTATTATTTACCTGGTGGTGAATACGATTCGAAGATTAACAATAACCCATAAAATGTTGCAAATATTAATTGTAATTAAATACAAAATAATTGTGTTATTTTCGTACTAGTATTTTTACGTAAAGGAATTTGAGTCATTCTTAGAATAACAAACAATTAAATAACTTCATGGGAATTAGCAAAGTATGTGTACCTAGAAACATTATAAATACCTTACGTTCTCATCAGATAGGCTCTAATAAATATTAGTTAATTTTTCAACTCATGAAGTCATTATATATATTTCATTTTTATTGTCACATGTGTGGAGTATTCTATGAACTACTGTAAATATTTTTTTTTATTTATCATTCCAAGAAGTATTCACATCGCACTGATTTGACCAGATGTCTGGCGAGATGACTTGCAGATAATGTCCTTGTCTGTTGCTCTAAATATAGAGTAGGTGATAGGTGCGTTGCAAATTGCCACTACGCTCACACGTATTATTTCATTGTTGCCTGGTAATGTGCTGTACGCAACCCCTTATAAGCAAACACTATTCACAAATTGCACAGCTGCCAGATGTTCATATTCCTCAACTAAGTACATATTTTAAATGTGTACTCTGAGTGAGGACATGTTCGTAAACATTTCTACCCATCTTTCACATTACGGGTCTCTTCCTAAAGTCTATGACATAAATGACGTAACATCATGTACAGACTTTTCAAACAGCACGGTGTCCGCCGTTGACCAGTGTGCAGATGCAGTATAACTATAACTATAATATTCTGTATTTAAAAGTGAGTGAACCATATTTTTTGTACAAAGCCACTTCTATTTCAGTGCAATGATTTACAATACAAGAAAGGTAATATATGGAATATATAGAGTAGATTTACCATAAGAAATAATATTTAGTCATTATTGTTATATAAATGAATGCTCAAAATAACCAATTTTTGACAAAAGTGAAAGAAACATAGTGTTATATTTCATCGTATAAATGACAAAAGAAGAAACAGTTGACAATCGATAAGTATTTGAAGTTATTAAAAATAATTAAATTATTTTGTAAGCCCACAATTCTTCATAATGCTAATGGAAACGTTAAAAATATATTTATTTTATCAACAAACACAGTACTTCAACATAAGAATATTTAAAATTTTGTTTCCTTCCAAATTATTAGTGTTTTCAGTTATTAGGGGAACGCGGAGTTATTCATACAAGACTTAACTTCCTTTTAAAATAAAAAAATAAATTTACGGGCCTAATTCACTCGCGTGTCCACCTTATTTAGCGTGTATGTTGGGAATTACGAATATGGAAGAAATTCTGCCGAGGAAAGCGTGACAATACATGCTACGTTAATGTGTCTTTCAACGTTAAAGAAATTAGTATCCATTCCATTAGAATAAATGAAATAATTTTCTGATAAAATGCTTATACAGATATAGTGTGAAAGCTACATAATAAATAAAAATTATTGATCAGAAATTTTTATGAATCATCTAGATTATTGATGACGAGGAATATCGTAGGGTGGTTACAGCAGAGTGAATCTGAAATTGTGGCAGTACCGTTCGATTTATATAGAGATCGTAGGGAACGACACCTCTCATGTTATATAGAAAAGTACACTGAGATTCTTTCAGAACTACTTGTTTATTTGTGTGCCTTGAAAATGGTCAGGAAACTATGATTTCTATGATTTTTAAAGTACGTTGTGACAAACAGAAATTACCTTCACGCAATGAGTTTATGTGAATATTATCACAGTATGAAGTGCATATTGTAAGTGTATGGGCAAGAACACACAAACAAACTGTTAAAAATAGCTGTCTCAAAATTGGACAATAAGGAATGACGTAAAAGTTGAGAGCATCTTAATACATTATTAACAGTTCACGAAATTCAACTCGGAAAGTACTTATAAAAATAATAAATTGTTAACTCGTCGAGCATTTTATGAGTACATTCATGATGTTTGTCATGGCACACCTGATATGATGGCACGCTTGCAACAACAACTTTGTATATCTAAAAAAAAAAAAACCACACACATCAATCGTTTAACCGGATTCGAATCCGAAATCACGGGGATTAACAGTTTCGCCCTAGCGACCGTAACTACAAAGAAACCCAAGTAAGTTAAATAATTTGTTCTTTCCTCGTGGTGTGCTGTCGGACATTTGTTTTTCTGAAAAATTTACGATATTATACTTTTTTACCTACAAACAGAAAAATAAATGTGGCTGGTATTGTAACACTTGTGAAATGTCTAGGGAAAGTGTGGAAAATACCATCCGCACGTACAGTGACAAACTGGCTTAGACAATAAATTTGTGGCGTGCAGCTGGTTGCCTGCACGAGAGTCGAGAGTTTGTGGACAGTTGTAAACAATTGCCGCTCTGTTGACCACGCCATACTCGCCACGGAATCGTCGCTGTCCTGTACAACATGCACAATTTGTGCTCTTCAAACAACTAACTTTAACCACAATAACTCACAATAATTTCTGGTTCATTTCAGTATAAATCGTGATGAAAAATCCTACGTTATCAATTAATAGAAAATAAAAACTCATTATATAAGAAATTTTAACTTTTTATTTTCCCTGTTACAGTTATATTTAAAATTTTGGATCGTTAGTGATAATTAGCCGTCTTATCTATATATGTTATGTATATTAAAAAAAAGAGTATTCATTAAAATTTCAAGAGAATTCCTTATCTATTGAATTATGGACTAAAAAATGTATGCCACTGTTGCTGCTAATACATTTTGGCAGACGAATTGAAATTACATAACAACCTTAACTGTATCTACAAACAACCTATTATACTCGAATGTGACCAGGATTATATTTTTCAAGTAGCAAGAGACGAAAAAATATTTGTTTTGTTTTGGTTTCCAGAATTTCGGATATAAAGATCTAAATCGCAAAATTTAAAACTTAAGAATAATTTAAATACAGAACCACGTCAACAACATTCGCAGCATCGGAAAGCATCTTTAAAATTACAAATTATATATATTAATTTACTAATTTTCATAACCCGAATTTATATTTATGTCGTTGTGTACATTGCAGTCATATTTACCCTGCTGACTCATTGATTAAATAAATAGTTGTCAAATAGGAAATATTATATTTTTACAAAGATAAAATTCAGGAAAATTTAAATTTTGTTACAACATATAAAACTTAATAATATTTCATTTATATAAACGCATTTCTTTGCCTTAGCCTACTAAAATCGTTTTACATAGCGCGGAATTTACGGATTGCATCATTATATGTATTCTAAATGAGTTTCGATTTACATAACTGGTCATGATTTGAACATCAATAGTAACGAGAAGTATTAGTTACTAAAAACCGTATTTCTATTCTTCATTTTACTTTCGTTCTCGTCAACACTGTTGTTAAACATTAGTTGATAACGTCAATACGATTGCTGTGATATTTTACGGAAATTATCGTGGTAAAGTTAAGCACGCCAAGCGGAAGCAGCTCTGTATAAGACTTATTTCTGTATTACGAAAAACAGCTGTAGAATTCCTTTATGCTATTTATTACTCATGATTCTTATTCAAAAGTTTTTGGAGTTAAGGTCTATCGTATGGCACAAACCCGAGAATATACTTCATGCGATACGCGTAATTAATCAAGCTTGTGGCGATATCATATAAAAATCCATACAAATGGTGTATCATAATTTTACTTACAAGGTACTCTTTTGCAGTAAACATTTTGTGCATATCCAGTGGAATAACATATAAAGTAGTTTTGTACCACGAGGAATACAAATGAAGAGTTTTCACTTAATGATTCAACGGTATGTAAAACATATAACATATGAAACTCAGAAATGGCCATACAGAAAGCTAAAATAAATTTAATTGATTTTAAGGATTCATGAATTTTATAAATAAATGAGGAAAATATTATAATATTTATAAATTATCTCTGTCCAAAAAGTTAGTGTACCCTAAATAAGAAATGCTGGTTGAAAGTTTGTAAACAACATATTGAACTTTCAAGTCATGTATCTTAAATACATGTCAATTTAATGTCATGATTCAGATTCAGATTTATTGCCATGAAATTTGAGGATAATAGAAAATTAATTAGTATGTGTAATGATTAGAGATTTATTAATGTTCGCATATTTTGTGCCCAGCAAGTATGCAAATCTATTGTCACTAAATAACTGTATCTCGCGTTTCTTTAAAACGTGATAAAAGTAGGTTTAAAAAGTGCAGTGTTTTACCAACTTCAAGACGATTGTGTGCGGCTAGTGTTGCTTCAGATCTGAATGCCAGGAAGCTAGTTACTAGAGCCATCACCGAAATAACTTTACCTCCGGGCCTTAGCCGTCATGAACTGAAATTGGTTTTCAGGTATCGTGCCACCAGCGGTTTTAATTAAAATATCACCGGCAGGGGAATTTTCTCTCTATGGGTTGTAATTTTACCGGAATTGGGGATGAACGTGTTGGGTAAACAACGGAATTTGTCGATGACTGAGGCCAAACATGATCAATAGGTTAATTCCTCGACTTAGGTCAGATATAAAGACACTTATTCGTCGAGGAAACAGTATATTCAATGAAAAAAATTATAATACGTTGAATATTTCTGGCATTATCTACAGTGTGTTAAGGCGGAAGCATCTTAAAAGAGGACCGTATTGGCAAACTTTAAAAAGTCATGTCTTACATCTTACAAAAATTTAACATTACAGGATACGCAAAAAAATAAATAATTATTGTAGCGGTGACTTAGAATTCTTTCTAATTACAGAGTTTGAATCTGATAACGATAGGACATAACAATGTATCTATAAAAATTTATTACGCAATAGTTTTGGTGGGAATTTTATTAACTTTCCTCGAGCTATTGCAGCCAGAAATTTCACGTGGACTAAAAAAAAATTCAACTGCCTTCAATGTAGGACAAATGGCAAAAGGGGAATGCGCATGTTCTTCAAAGAAATAAAAATATGTATTCGGGCATAGACATAAATGAGTTGTAAAAAAAAGAAAAATAATACATGATAGTAAACAAATATGATATAATTAAACTGAAATTTTATTGCAAATTTAAACCTCACCAGAAGAAACATTGGTTTCTTGATGTACTACAATATCTTGATATCAAACCGATAACCAGAGCTCTCAGAAGAGTAGTCTAATCGGTAAACTACTACTTTCTTCATCTGGAGAAGAGTTTCACAGTAGCTACATACTGCTGCATGGATCTAAATAGCAGCAGTCTTGGACCCATGCGCTGCCTCCTTACATATACATAAGAAAACGTTTTTGAATTTTGGTTTGCGCAAAACTGAACCACATTTTTTAACAGCCCGAAAAGCACACGTCAATTACGTTTTCGATGAACAAGAGGTACAGGGAGGGAAAAACGACCTATTTTTTTGTTAAGCGGGCGTTAATGCAAATTTGTATAATATTGAAATCAAATAATGATGAACTTACTGAATTTGGCTGCTCTGTTTGCAATATTGCTTTATATCATAGCATATTTCCAATAATCATTATTTAATTTAATCATTCTCCACCCTAGTTACGTCATTGTTAACACCAATGACTAACATTATAAAAATATTTTATTAAATGAAAATTTGAAATCGTTAGACAAGTAGAAGATTTTAAGAATGTCACGTATTACTCCAGTTGGCATAAAACAAAAAGGAACGTATTACTATGGCAAAAATGCAAATAATAAAATATGACAACTTTTTTTCTTTCATTTCAGTCACAATAATGTGTAAACCATTCATTCTCCTGGTACCTGTCGATTACTGATTTCATGCATTTATACTTGCTAAACGTTTGTTTCTGTACTTTAATTTCGTGTACTTATCAACCAGTGTTGGTTATGTTTATAATCCAACACCACCATTCAACTGTGGGGTAAATAGCATTGGGCACAATGGTGTACAATCCACTATTATGGGGGAAGCCACAGTAAAATATTATGCGCACTATTTATTAGCCACATTGGTTTTGGTGTGAATCCATTTCATTGGCTGGATAGATTAATGATTTTGTATTTTCTAGTAAAGATTCTAGCATTAAAAATAGAAATAACTGTATTACGGGTAATATTCTCAGTTTCATGCGATTTACCCAATCTTACTACAATATACTGCATATGTCAACGGTAAAAAACATTTCATATACTAGTATACTATAGCATACGAGGGAAACACAGCTTATTCCTTGACTTATTCACTATAGCAGTCGATAATCGAAAATCATATGGTACTAATTTTGTCAACAATTGAATATTTTGTAAGATGGAAACTCAATGATTGATATTGGTACAGGAAAGCTGGTTCCATGATATGAAGATGTGCTGGCATTTATAGAAGGTGTAATCGCTGAAATTACAACAGAGCTGAATAATTCGCTGTGATACTTTTTTAATTGTAGCTTTTGGGTTCGGTAGCGAGGTATGGGTACTCCATTGCAATTCAAATTGATAGTGTATATTATTGTGTGTATATATAAGTGTATGTACATTTTAAGGTCTTGCAATATTGAGTATAATTAGTACATATTTGTATATATTTTACAGGTACGTATACTTCTCGAATCCAAACGATGTCAGGAGGTTCTGAGAATGACAGTAGTTGTGGATGTAAATAAAAGATACTCTACGGAGAAGATTATGACCAGCTGCGTGTTCATGCAGATAAGTCGGTGTTGGTGAAGTCGGGTGGAAAATGTTTTGAAATTTCTGAAGTACTGGGTGAGTCAGAAATGTTTTAAGAAATTCTTAAAATATTTGCCCATAGTTGTTCCGGACAAAGAGCTGAAATCGAATACCTCATTGATTTGTTATTTGTACTTGAACAAGTAGTAAGACACGTTTCTGTGTTGTTAACTAGTGAGCACTCAACGTTTTGGAGCAACTAGCTGAAGTGGGTGTACGTTACAGTAAATGTTCAACCAAGTTAGCTGTAAAAATTTGGTATCTGTACTCTCAGTCACAGTGACCATGTTAATAATTGAAAATTTCAGAGAGATTATTTTATTGAAAATGTTTATTATTAATTTGAAAGTGCGTCCATGCGAAAAATATTTGTATAACACTTCAGTGTGGTATTCAAAAGAAGAAATACATAATATATGCAATTCGAAAAACAATTTATATAATTTTACAAAGTAAAATAATAATAGGGGATTTCACAAAGGGAATGGTGACACTTTTTTTCAAGTTGTGTTTTCTGTTTGAACTAAAATCATTACATTTTTGAGTGCCAATCTCGGTAGCGTATGACTTGTCAAAACAGTGTTAAATACAATCAAGCAAACTATTGTCATGATGACTTATTAGGTAAGGAAAATAACAACATGTTTAAATAAGTAGTAGTAAAATAAAGTTCGTTCGCGAACAGGCGAAAATCCTATGAGTAAGCTTTCCGCTGTAGACACGTGCACGAAATATACGGAGTTAAGAATTTCATTAAAGATGAGTTTGATTATTAACATTTTGTATCTAAGAACACAGTGTCACCACCTTCTAGATAAGATCTTGCACATATAATTATAAGACGTGAAGATAACCGCATTTTCCAAGAAGAAGTCGATGGTAACCTCCATAGACTGAACTTTTTTTTGCGATTCAGTATGTCCTCAATTCATTTAATCCTTTTCATTGATTCCATACCAAACATTATGAATCAAATGTTCTCCGAATTCTCACTTAAAAGAAAATTAGCACCGTTAAACATTCGCACAAAAAAGTATGATCTTGTAAATGTAATGAATATAGTTACGAAAACTTAATAAGTTTCTGTTTCGCTGAAATAATATACTGCCATTAGATCAGGTAAGTTAAACTCCCACAAAATCCTAAAATACCGGGTATTCAAAATTAATGTTTCAGACATTGAATATAAAAAATATACGAACCTTTATAGAAAATCCGCTGGAACTGCTTCTATTGAGGCTATCGGGCAACTTATGGTTCATGAGAATGTTAAGAACAGTTACAAAGATTCAAACTTTCCGCAATAATCAGCGAGACATCGTCTGCAATGCTGTAGAACAGAACGGCAACCAGTAGCTATAGTTTCCAAGGATATGGATACATATGCTGTTACTATCACGTCTCTCGTGGCATCCAGGTTTCGTGACTTTTTCGAGTACACAATTTTCTTCAGAGTTCCCCACAGATAAAAGTCTAGTGGTGTTAAATCTGAAGATCTGGGCGGATACTCAACTCTTCTTTGTCAGTCTAACAACCTCCTAACGAACATCTCATCCAGGAGTGACCGTAGATCTCTATGTTAATGTGGTAATTGAAAAAGTAATGGTCATTTGGGTAGAGCTGGTGAACAGCTGGCACAAAGTTTTTCTGCAATATGGTACTTTAACTTTCACCTGTCACCAATCTGGCAAAGAAGAAAGGCGCCATAACTCCTCCGGTAGACATACCTTGTCACACTGATAACGCAGCAAGGCAAATTTCTTGCTCTATCACAATGTAGGAATTTTCGCCAGCCTAGTGTATAAAGTTTTCGCGGTCGACTGTTCCATTTAATTTAAAGGTTGCCTCATCGGACCAAACAATCACGCCAGCAAAAACTACTCTATACAAAAGGAGTTGAAAAGTTATTATTTTCATAAAATACAAAACTAACTTTAGCATTATAAATAAATTGACCGTTATAAATAACGGAATAAATAACGGAACGATTGTTTTTGATGTAGCAAGGCTGATTTGCTTGTATTGCTTTTTTGGTATGTGCTTATTGCTGTAACTGTGAACGTTGCTATATTTAAATGTAAATCTAATTCCCTGCATAAGTGATATGCCTATTTCTAGCCGCTGTAGCTCAGCGCTAATTTATGCTATACTTTCGCTGAGGAGGAATCCCGTGGAATTGGTTGTGGCAAAGTCGCGATGACGTGAACTCTCTCGCAGAGAAACTAACTGAACTTATGATTTGCTGTTATTAATTTGCAGTAATTGACAATTACACTGACTACACTATTGAAACGTTATCTATACCAGAGACTCCAAGTAAAGATAACATTGCTTTGAGTTATTCCACTCCTGCTTCATAAATTTGAAAACAAAATTCCAGTCGTACTTCTTCGTGGTACTATGCAGCCATTCGTATAAATATTCGACTTACAAAGTTTGAATGTTTCGATTCAGCCTTCTTAAAAAAAACTCTGTCTGTTACTGCCAAACCGTCGATACTTCGGACAAACTACGAACAATGACTTTGGTGGTCTGAGGCTGCGACCAGCGTTTCGCCATTTTTTATCATATCATTGGAAATGCCACACACAAGAAGTTGGCTTATTTCGTGCTAGCGGCATTAGGCACTCCACCAATGATACGTGTATTGCTGATAAAACATAATCTCCCCAAAACATAACTCGCCACAAAAATTGCACGATATTAAGTCTTCATGGATCCTGGATGCATTTCTCATTTGCTGATCCGAATAAGTTCTATAAGATTTTGTAATGTATCTAAGTATTAAATGCCAGTTCATTTGCGAGTATTCTAAATGACCGCAGATGCTTTCTTAAGATATTTTAATATTAAAATAACTTAGTTATGATATCCCCCTAAATTTATGTATCTCTAAAAATTTTATGAACCCTAACACATTTTACTTTATTTAAGAATAAAATTGACAGCAAAATTTTTCGTTTCGTTTAGTGAGTAATACAATCGAGTGAAGAGAGAATTATATATGGTTTAAGCTCACATTAAAAATATTATTATAAGAATGTTTTTTGGCTTGCACTGGCGCACAAATTATGAAATTTTTGGACCACTCGATACCTGAAAAATTCTAAATGAAAGAGATTTTTAATTTTTCATGTTAATACGACTAATAAATTTCCTACTTTCCCGTTACCATACATTATAATAAGGTAAGTAACGTCCTAATAAAAAAAACTATTTAATTACATAAGGGTGTCACAAAATAAATATAAATAATAGCCAAAAAACAAAGAGAGCAACAGTCTTTATATTTTATAGCATATCTACAAAGGAGAGGCAGTAAAGACAATTTATTATTAGATTATTATTCATTAGTTTGTTCAGCGGAAAAGAAATCGCTCTCGTAAAAAACGAAAACAAATCTATAAAAGACTTACAAACAAGGTTAAATAATATATACTAAACAAAAACAGAAATATTTGCAAAGGAAAACATAACAATATCTTAATGACTGATGGAAGCAATACAACCACATGACAGCGAGTATTTGAGTAGCAATAATTCTTGAAAAAATCTTTAAGGCTAACTAATTGTAATCGGTTACGAGAGTTTTGATTTTGAACAAATAAACAACTGCTTTTGGACAAGTGAAAGGAATAAAAAAGTTGGATGTGGAATTGAAATTGGTGCCCATTCATTAAATAACAAATAAACATAATATCTTAGAAATAGCACTTACACATAAAAAATGTTTTTATCAAGGAATTTTATATTTTAAATGAAATTTACAGATTAGAAATTCAAGATATTATAAATCTTAATCTGGCCTAAATTCGTTCATAATCTTTCAAATGTAATTTGTAGATGTCACCTGAAATAATTAAAAATTTTGTCACACAAGGATCAATTACAAAGGAAAATTTGCGATAATTTTTGTTAATGATAAATAATATACGCCAAATAACTATATTTTCACCATGCGTTATTCAAATTTTGATGTAAGGATGCAATATGAAATAACGCAGTCAGGTAACAACAAGAAATATAATACTTAAGAATTGATTTATTCTATGTTGCAGCCTTAAACCCATATATACGCTACAAGGGAGAATTTTAAATTTATTAACGGCACTTTCGGTAGAGAATATGATGTTTCTTCTTCCTTATTCAAAGAAGTTTAAACAGAACAGAGTAGGAGTCATTTCGAAGTAACCAAAGGAAAGAAGTTATGTTGAAATTCCACTTTGAAGACAGCAAATGTAGTGTTTCTTATACGTGATTCTGACAGACAAACAAACGAAAGTTCTAGAAAGGCCACATATTTTTAACAATACAAGAGCAACTACTGTAGGAATAACGTTGCTCGTTCATAAGACACACTATGATACGAATGTAAAATGCTATAACATCACCGCTTATTATGATAGCACAATTACTACATCAGAGAAAGTCCATGCTGTACTGCAATGCCTTAGGAAGATCGACAATTCGCCTATCTAGAACAAATTTAATTAAAAAATGCAATACTTAAAATTTTAAAACATGTGTTAGTTGTTTGTTTTGTATTAAACCCTCTCTTATTCAATAAAGGGATTGGAATGACCTAAACAAAAGCATACTTTGCGAAGAACTTTTTTTGTTTGGTACTTCAGTGGCTTGTCAAAAGTAATAAGTAAAGCACTTTACAATGTTAGACCTATCACGTACTAAGTGCTACTATTAACCCACGGAGTGTTGAGCGTAGTTCGGAAGTTGAATCGCCTCTATTGTGCCAGTGTATCACAAGTTGAGCAAATTCGTGGTAGGTGGTATGCTAAGTTGTTACGGCCCACATTTGTATGATGACTGACCTGTTTGTTACACTAAATATACCGTCATATGTTAATATTTCAATCCTCAAGGGCAATTGTTAGTAAAATATTTCGGTACGCATAAATAGATCCAAGCAAATAATTTAAAAGAAAAATAAAACAAAATAGAGCACGAAGGCACTGAGAGAGGGAGGGAAGAGATTTCGGTGGCTCCGAAAAGCCTGGTGGGAAAAAATGGGACATCCCCGAGAAAACCCACTGACCAATTGCATCGTCTCACAAGATTCCCACATGCGAGTGACCCCACTGGGAATCTAACCCGGTTCGCCTAGGTGGGAGGCGAGCAGTCTGACCACTACACCACCGTGGCCCCAAAATTACTGAATCAATTCTTTTGAATACGCGGATAATTTTTTTTCTGTATGAGCTTCGATTTTTTTACATATTTCTCGGGAAAGTTTCAAAGGTTTCAATTTTTTGAGTTGCCACTTCAGCTGAGGGATCAATATCGTATTAGACTAAAATGTTTCACTTTAAAAGGTGCTGGAGAAATTAGTAAAATGAAGCCGGATTGACTGTATGCATTTTAAAATGGCTAGTGCATGCCTACATGGCCACCCACTTCGGGTCGATTCAGGAGTGTCTGGCAATATTCGGAATTTTGGGATACCAGGAATAGGAGCTAAAATCGAATCGGAAAGTCCTTTGATTACGAACAAACGTATCACACTGCGATGACAAATTATTTCCTACACAAATTGAATATGGCGATGACGGTTTTTTGTCCTATGCGTGTCCATCATATGTGCAAACTCAACGAAGTATAATGGCGTCTCACACGTCGCTCAGCAGAATTTCTCCTTTATTCAAGACGTAACAGTGAAGAGGGTGTATAAGGGAGTTAAATACACCTAACCGCGCATATATATGTATGTGAACATTAGGAGTAGGGAAGGGCCCCATAAAATGCATTTGTATGCTAAATGAATCTTAAACACAGCTGAGCAACTCCACACTCGTCAAAGAAATCATAACATAAACAATTATAAAATAAATATTCATTAATTTTTCAATTTTCGACTGTCACTTAGCGCAGTGAGTTGAGGGAATAAATTATGGCGGTCGAAATGAAGCAGATATTGAACGAAAAATCTTCCCGGCTGTAGAAAATTGAAGTTGAAAATAATTTTCATAAAATTTACAACCAACTAATCTACTATATAAAAATAAGTCGGGTTTTCCTTCCTGACGCTATAACTCCAGAACGCACGAACCGATTTCCACGGTTTTGCATTCGTTGGAAAGGTCTCGGGCTCCGTGAGGTTTATAGCAAAGAAAATTCAGGAAAAATTTTAACAGAAAAGCGGGAAAATCTTTTTTTACATACAGCGCCATCTCTGATACAACGCACGAACCGATTTCCACGGTTTTGCATTCGTTGGAAAGGTCTCGGGCTCCGTGAGGTTTATAGCAAAGAAAATTCAGGAAAAATTTTAACAGAAAAGCGGGAAAATCTTTTTTTACATACAGCGCCATCTCTGATACAACGCACGAACCGATTTCCACGGTTTTGCATTCGTTGGAAAGGTCTCGGGCTCCGTGAGGTTTATAGCAAAGAAAATTCAGGAAAAATTTTAACAGAAAAGCGGGAAAATCTTTTTTTACATACAGCGCCATCTCTGATACAACGCACGAACCGATTTCCACGGTTTTGCATTCGTTGGAAAGGTCTCGGGCTCCGTGAGGTTTATAGCAAAGAAAATTCAGGAAAAATTTTAACAGAAAAGCGGGAAAATCTTTTTTTACATACAGCGCCATCTCTGATACATAGCATGTACTACAAATCAAGTAGATGGCGCCGGTGAGTGATACATTGTTTGACAGCTACTCATTGTTCTCTGCTCAGTGATGTGACAAACTTTCATGTGACAAACAATTGTGAAAAAAAAGTAAAAAAAATAAGTTATTCGTTTCCTAACATTTCAATTGGAAACCATCAAATCAATCACGTGTATTGTGCAAATTTTTATTCAATTTCAACAGCAGGCATTTGTCTTTAAGGTGGTAAGTTGAACTGTGTAAATTATGTGGATCGTGCATTTGAGGTTAAATTCACCACTCTGTCCATAGTCCAAAATGCCTAGAGGACGACGTGCGAACATCGGCCGCCGCACGAGACATGCAAGCTAGCAACAAGTGTATTCACAGAACTTAAGCGAAGAAAGACAAAATATAATAAGAGAAAATGCCCGATTGAGACAACNCCATTCAATCAAAAATTGCTGGCGATTTGGTGACATACAAATCCGTTGATTCCATAAGAGATCCCGATGATGTAGTCAATTATCCAACGGAGTTTTTGAACTCTCTGGAGTTACCAGGATTTCCACCACATAACTTGCAACTCAAAGTTGGTACAGTTATTATGATATTGCGTAATTTGAATCCACCGCGACTTTGCAACGGTACTCGACTTTCGGTAAAAAGACTTATGCCGAATTTCATTGAGGCAACCATTATTAACGGAAAGTACGCAGGTGAAAATGTATGTATTCCTCGAATACCAATGATTCCGAATGATATTCCTTTTGACTTCAAACGATTGCAATTTCCAGTTCGCCTTGCGTTCGCAATGACAATTAACAAATCGCAAGGCCAATCGCTTAGTGTTTGCGGGATAAATTTAGAAAATCATTGTTTTTCACATGGGCAGTTATACGTTGCGTGTTCACGAGTTGGGAAACCATCCGCTTTGTTTGTGTTAACGTCAGACCAAAAAACAAAAAATGTGGTTTACCAAAGAGCACTTCAATGAAACGTATTTACTTTGGATTCACTTTCATTTACTTAGAGAAGTTCAATTCATTACTGTTGTGAAATGAAATAAAATTTTTCCTTTTCAAATATAAAAAAAAAAAAAAATTTTCTTCATGTTTTAATCACCAAACGAAGCCATCTGGTGGCGAAACGGAGTTCGCCGGGTTTGCTAGTGCGACATAAATATTTGGGGCGGCAAACTTAGCTGAATAAATAAACCAATATTGCAACGCTGTGCCTGTGTGGTTTTTTTGCATGTCTTTATAGTTATAACTGTGAATGTATTAGTTATACGCCAATTGTAGCCTATTCCAAAGCGACAGAAATAATATGAGTTGGTATCAGCGGCGTGTATTCAACAGACGACGCTAGGTAAGCACTGCTTACCCGGGCTGAACTATTGTTCTAATTACCAAACATTCCCTTTTAATTTTCAGTGCGCGTCGACTCTCTTTACGCTACTTTCGGCAGGCACATAACCACACCTTCGTGTGGGGCCGTTTATTTTATTTGACGTTTCCTCTTCGCCTCCTGTCCTGGTTACTATGACAAAGTGAGCGTTGGAAGGGGATCGTGCAGCTTCGTGAGCCGATCGGGAATGTTCGGCCATGGTCCGCTGCCGGCAGAGCAGCTGGCCGTAGCTTAGCGCGTGCAGGCGCTTTATTTGCATACGAGGCTGATTGTGTGGAATAAATAAAATATTCAAAGTGTGCGTACATAATAATGGTAATATGAGTTTATTGTACATTTTATTCTGTGTTTGATGTCGTACAACGTGGTTTACTCTGCGATGTCCTGCATTTGATTACAAACTCTCTGTAAGGTGAGCTGCGAGTCCTGCAGCGTATGCTGCCCGGGATGTATCAGGACATTCAACATGGCACCAGGAAGTTACAGAACCACTGCACTTCTTGAAGTGTTTCGGATAGCAACTTTGTTTCTTTTAAGTTTGAAAAGAGACATTTTGTTGGCGTGGAGAATAGCTCCAAATTCAGATACAACTTCTTCTTCATGCATTTAGCTTTATGGCTTGTTGCGATCTATAAGAGGAAATATTTTGTTAACAGTTTAAAACTAAACTGTTTGGAAAATTGTTGGTTAACGTTTACGTCAAGTTAACTTGTATGAAATATTCCTACAATAAGTGTCTCCGTTCCGCAGACAAATGTATTTTTCTTTTTTTTGCTTTGAATATAACAAAAATATAAAGCCGCAACACGCACCAACAGCAAAGAGTATCAATATTGGTGTAACTGTCAAATTGAGAAACAACCGCTGTGTGAAATTCAAAATTGATTGAATTTCAAAGAAATAAGAACCTTGCTTTCTTGCAAATTAATATTTTGACTTATCTGTGATGATGTAAACTATTCATGTTTTATAATGTCTATATTTTCCCAAATGTTCGCGTATGGTAAACGTGGTGGTCGTTGCCATTGACCGGTGGGTTTTCGTGGGGTCCTTCAGTTTCCTCCGCCATTGCAGTGATGGAATCACTGCTCCTTTACCATTTTACTTCACTCTCATTGGCGCTAAAGACAGCCGTCCAGCGGCATCCAAAATTCTCACTCTTAAGTATACGTACAACATACGATATTGATAAATTTACAAATGTTCTAATATGCTTAAAATCAAACTTTCTTGTAATAGTATGCATAGCCGTGTCTTAATATTTGCATATTTTGTCACTGCAAGTGTATGTCAAAACAAGTTATAATTTTTAGTTTCATATTGTAACATAATTCATTTTATTTATGGAGTTTTTTATAATGTTTAGAGTATTGTGCCGCATGAAGTATATGCCTGAACGGTTTAAAAACTCTTATTTGGTATTTATAATTTCATAACTTGCGCGTTCGTGTGCAAGCACACACGTCTATGTGTGTGTAACGATCCACCCATACCTCGCCAACCAAATAATATCACCTCACGCCACTGGTTGGTATGCGTCTTCAACATAGGATTTGCGTTTGTGTAGACTTCTGTATTATTTATGACTATTTAACGAGTGTGTTATCGCTGTCGATGCATTCTGATAGTGCGAAAATTTTAATACAAGAAATGTTTATGAATTTGGTGCCGAAGTTGAATTTCTTGCAGAACCTAGGATTTTTAAGCTTATACTACATACCTGCTTTAATAACAGGGAACATTCGTCGCATATTTACAAATGGAATTCAAATCGCAAAGCAAAGAAAATGTTATAACATTGTATTTTTTTTTCAAGCGAAAGAAAGAAATAAGTTAATAATTCCCCGGTGAATAAATGTTTGCAGACCCGCGACATCTAAAATGCTTTTGTATTTGATAATTGACTTTGGGAGCCCATGGAGGGACTCGCAGCGATAATACGATGAGAGGGCAGCAGACAGGAGCGAATCATTTAAACGCGGGCATTATTGCAGTGCATGGCATGTAGTCAGACATGCAAGGATCTCCCTGGCCAAGGCAATCTACCCTGGATTTTGCCTCCTTACTGTAAGATGAAAGGTGTTTGCAATCATCAACACATAAAAATATCCGTGTTCTGACCTACATACTATCTATTTTACCGGCACAGGTATGTAAAATCGGAAATCCTTTTTCCCGTCACATTAATAAAACATTCTTTCGTTTTTCATTTGGTAGAGTATCTGCGTGTAAATAAACATGAAATACACTTTTAGTTAACGAAATTGTAAGATTTAATAAATGATATTTTTAATAAAATTTAACACTGGAATAAAATATTATTTTACTGAATCGACGGTAAAATTGCATGTACAGTACGGCGAAAGCATTTAAAATGCAGTATTATTGGAAACGGAGAGTACTGAAGTGTTGCAACAAGGTGACCTGCTTGTACATTTGTGCATGCTGTTTAATAATCTGCCTTGAGAATTCACTTAATGCTCAGGTTACAACATTTAATGCGATGTTTTAATTGCAATCCCTACGTATTTGGTTACTCATTGGGAGTGATGTTTGCCTTTACAATTTTAGAGCTTTCTAATCTTAGTTCAGTGATTCACTGGCCACGTTTGTTTTCTTTCATCCTTATTATTTTACCATATTTTTTGCTTAAAAATTTTATTTTCTTATTTTCAGGAGCGTATAACTAGCTTGAAAATCTTTTAACGTCATGAGACTTACATAACCTGTATACGTAACTTTTCTTAAGGAACCACTTCCCAAATGTAGTTACATAAAGAGTCTCACCGTGTAGCGGTTATTGTCTTCCTTGTCTACCCGCACTTTAACTGAATGGATCATGTTATCGTAGTGGCGAACCATACTTATCACTTTTGTGTGCACAGAGAATGGTAAAATGTAAGGAAGTACTTTTAGTGCTGCAGGCTTTCATCACTAAGAAAGTCTAGAACGATTTGTAAATTACCTCTGGATAATCTACCATTTACGATAGCGCACTGATATACTTTAACAGAACTTTTTATGGATAATTTTTTTTTGGGAAAATCAATTAATATTATTCCAGTTAAGTTTTGTGTCATTAAAATGTTCGGTTTTCACATTTTTGCACGCATAATAAATTATCACGGATTTATTGTAACTTTGCTAATCAATAGATTTAAACTTTTCTCAGAGAATTTCATATGTACCTTTACACCACGAATTGCGTTAAATTCGTTTTAGAAAATGCTTAGATTTCTTGTCTGACCAAAAATATAAAATCACAACTGTTAATTTGCGATGCGCCGGTGCTTCATAAAAACTCTACAATCTTTCTGAGACAAATGTTTTGCTTGGATACTAAAATGAGAGAGCTGCTTTGTTTTTTCGGGGTCCCTAGATTTTGTCGTGTGACAGTTTAGGAATTTTAGAGCGACGCTGGCCCCCAACCCC
>NQII01000824.1:462344-476599 GCA_002778355.1 Clitarchus hookeri | reverse complement strand
GAGATATCAGCAAATTATCATGTGTATTTCGCCTAAACTCAAAATATACGCACCACGGAAGGAATAGCTGACGAGCTGGATTGGTGCCGAGAAAACACCCCCTTCTTAGCTAACCACAGGACAAGGTGGAAAACCCCCGAAAAAGTAGCTGACGAGAGTAAACTAGAGGCGAGGTACTACCCCCCCTCCCCCCGCCACCTCCGGCCGGGNAAAAGTAGCTGACGAGAGTAAACTAGAGGCGAGGTACTACCCCCCCTCCCCCCGCCACCTCCGGCCGGGCAAACCTTCAGAAACCAGGACACGTGTTTTGAAAGGCATTGTTCTGCGTTCTACCACTCCACCCCCTCACCTCCTCCCCCCACAAGGGGCCACGTGCCGACAATTAAGACTGGAGGCTTGCAAGCATAAAAGCCCGTTTCGAGGGTAGTGGGTGGACAGTTGATTATCACCGCGCCGAAGGAAGAATTGCGTCAAGGAATCGCGAGAAGACGTGAGCAAGAGTCCGAACCGCAGTCCCAGGAGATGGCAGCACCTGCGGACCGTCTTCCAAGGCCTACCACTTCGCCGGAGCTCATTCCCAGATGACAGCCTACCAACACTCACCGCTGAGTTAAGTATAAAAATCGTCGCCCAGAGAAGCCCCACTCAACCACGAAGTCGCCCAGTGAATACGAGTAGTGAAATTAGGTACCACACCTCGGAAGGGCTTATGTATGTAGTACTTGTGTAAACTCCAGACAATATATTCGTCCTTAACAAATGAAACCGTAAAAGGCTTCATTATTACAATACCCTCAACCTCCAAGCACATTATAGTCTGTGCCTGGGGGCATTAACCACGACACTATAAGCCACACTGTTTTCCACAGTGGCGGTATAGCGTCAATTTGTAAGACTTAAAAACATACTCATTGTAATTGTCCATCTTATCCTTCCCCACACACCAACAGTCATTGACTATATTATCTCATTTTTGAAATAAAACCTTTAGTAGCAGTTATTTACCTTAAATAAATATTTCGCATATGTTAAGCATTGAAGTTTTACTTGATCTGCGGTGGCAGCAGAAACCTTTCAATTTCCAAACACAAATGCCCAAATTTAAAATTCACCGGGTAAAAGTTACACGTTCCCAACCCCTATTTATTTTAATAAATAATGTGACGTGACGTGAAAGTATGTTTTTTCGGTGGTCATCTCATTTGCTCACATATTTGGCGTGGCCCAATACTGAAATTTTGTAATGACGCTTTCTGTGCCAGCGTTTTTTCGTGACCTTGCTGACAGAGTCTAAAGCAACGTGATGAATACACTAGCAGCTAAAAATCACGCTTTATAAAAGTAAGTTTCTGGGATAAATACTGTATTTTTGTAATTTCAGCGGATTTCCGAAATACGCCACGTTAAAATAAAACAACAGAAGTATGCAATGGAATGTTTACCAAAAAAAAATTGGCATAAGCTCTAAAGATTTAATTATTTTTTTCATGTTAATAATTTTAATCAGCTCACGCCGTAGAAACATTGATATACCAAAACGACGAAAGAATAGATGTATCAAATATACATTTGAGGAAAGTTATATATAACTGAGGATCACATTATATTAGCTAAAAAAGTGTCTCTCGAAAATACAATATGCATCTGAAATGCTACCTTATTAGTGGAACTAAGATTCAAATCTTTTACATTGAAATGTTACACTGCAGTGTATTTTTTCATGCATGTTTTTTACGTATTAAAATACTGTATTTAATGTATGATAAGAAAAAGTTGTATTTTAATATCTTCTAAAGTTACGTACTTAGGGTTTATATAAGGATATCAAAAATAAAAAATAATAAAAAATTAATTTTCTAAGATAGTACAGCAAGGCTAATGACATCACACGAATTTTAATATCAGAATATTTTTTATCACTATAATTACGCAATATATTCATGGAATATAAATAACATTAATAATTATTACACGAAGCACATGCCCTCTCTACATGACATGTATTTTAAAAGGTAAAACTTCGTGTCCCAAGACACGTTTGTTCGAAACACATGCTAAGCAAAGCTGGGGTTATCGTTACCAATAAGACTCGTGTGCTAATCGTTTTCCAGTTAGCCGCGTAGCGACCGGAACTTGGAAACTTCCTTTCTTTTTATGGGTTACATTTTTTCAACCTATCCAACATGATCCCATTCTTGTTACATTATATATCAACTACTGTACATCTGATGCAATTTCGAATATGTGGCGGAAAAATATATACGTTACGGTTCGCGTCGATAATTTTTAGCCCCCACATTTAATGACATTAATTACGCCATGATTACTTGACAAATGTTCAGAACGTATGTTTGTTCCACGACGTAATTTTTGTTGCCAATAATTAATGATTGTGGATTCGAAATAAATCAGGTATAAATCATTAATTAACAATTACGTGTGAAATAATGCCACACGGAAACAAGTTTACTTTGCAGAATCAAATAACATGAACCTTTTAAATTACGTAAGAATGTGCACCTTATAACTACGCTTATAGAAATTAATAACGTTTTGTACATTGGTTATGCAATTTTCGGATTACGCATTTTTAAAACACAGCTTTGCATAATAATGAAATGTTTTGGCATTAGAAAAATGTTTGTCATCTCTTTCAGTTGTGTGAAACTGAAAAGAAAAGAAATAAATTTATCCACTTATCTCCGAGTTCCAGTAGATTATTTTATAAGTATATCCAAAATTGAAACTAAACTGAATTTAAGAGTCGAAATTCAAAAAGTTGTTAAAACGTAGGGTAGAAACTTAATAATTCCTAGTATTTTTAATTTTTCAGTTTACGTCGCAAGATCACAGAGTCGGTCATTCGAGATTCTCACTTCTCTTCTGTTCAATAAAGAGGCAATTATACTGCTCATAAGGCTTTTTAGAAGTTTTCTACTTGACACATGTCAGCAATTTTATTTGCAGTGTTTTAGAACTTCAGCATATTTTGTATTTATTACACGTTTGTATTTTTGGTACTTGGTACACATTCTATGACTTTAGTTTTATTTTAATGATCGTTAAACTGCTGGATTGGTTTCAGTTTTCCATGCAGTAGATTTTTAAACTTGAACGGGCACCTTATTTCTATGCGTTCTCATTTGCTTGCTTCGCCTTCCTTCCAGATTTGGACCTGTACGTTAAAATATATTAAAGATAGATTATTAAATCTTCTTTTATTCAATTTCGCAGATTCATATTTTATGTATATAATCATTTTAACTGGTTTTACTAAAAAATTTCACACAAGAAATTTTGCTTTTTTTTTATTTACTAAGCATTTTCGTTTTTCCGTTTATTGATAATAATTATATTCCGGTTCCTTGGATGACGTAACATTATTTTAAAACCATTGAACCTATAATTTATTACTTAAGTAGCTATGAACAGATTATCAGCAACTAAACCAGGGATTAGATGTAGATTATTTAGGTTTATTTGCCTCTGTACATCAAACTATCTCGTTACCCGGAAAGAAGGAGCGCAGTACATTATCCGCCGATTATTATGCACTTACTTTGAATTGCCATATATTCAAGTCTTTGCGAGGTAATTTTATTTGAGATATACCAACATATTTGACGAAACTTTCCCTTTTCCCAGAACTGTATAATGTGCTGAGGACACATGCTCAAAAAAACGGTTTTGTGGCGACCAACAAAATTCTATTGGTGGTTACAAAATTCTTTCGTCAATATAGACATCACAAAATTGTTTGTAGCACCAACAAACGTTCTTCGTTATTCCAGTATTTAGTGGCAACAACACAATGACATTAAAAACTAAAATTAAAAACTATAATTGAAATATACTACGCCAGCAACGGGACTCAAATCTTGGACCCCTCACACGCGAGCTCAGTGCGCTACCATTGCACGACCTTGCTCAACGTGAATGCACTGTTTGGTGCATGCAGATACCTGAAGTCTAATATGTGGCACATACAACAAGGCCTACACACTTCGCTTCATGGAAAGTTAATTTTCTGGTATCATTTACGTGTACAATTTACTTATTTAGAAGAAAGAGATTATATAAACAATGTTATTAAAATATCCCTCATGAATTAGTTCATAACCTGATGCAAAGAAACAAACACAGACAAATATAGCGTAGTGGCCAGACAGATGGTGGCCACATCAATTATGCTAGCCAGAGCGCACACTCAGATTATAATGCATGTAGCTTTGCTGTCGCAGAAATTTTTTATTAATGTGTATGACATTAATGCTATTGCTGAAACTAAATGTTTTGGTGACAGCGAACAAATATATTGATAATAAATAAATATGTTAGTAAGCACTTAATAGCGTTGGTACTGGTTAATCTACGTGTTATTGAGCACCACAATATTTTTTTTTACCGGCAACAAAATTTCGCCTTGGAAAGCCTCAACCAAACAATTGTTTTAGCTATTAACAAATATTTTCTTTCAATGTAGTTTATGTAACAACTTTAAATGTAAGCGTATTTTAAAAACAAAATTACTCTACTCTTCAGAATCCAGGACAGTGACTAAATAAAGTATTTCAATTCTACTTACTTATCAACAAAAACTAATGTAGGTATTTTAACAATAATCTTCTAGCCATCAGTGTCGCTTTAAAACACTGGATATTTACATTTCGTTGCTGTTTTAAAGACCAAACTCAACAGAAACTCTTAAAATATGAAGCATAATAAATTAGGAAGATACTGAAATAATTAACCAGATTACTTTCCTGTAAGTGTATGGAAAAAATATCTAATGACGATGATGTTGAGTTGGGATATTTAGGTGGCTCTTAACGAGGTCTTGTGTACAATAAATGATGTTCTTAATATACTATATGGTAGGCAGGTCTTGACGTCTGACTGACACCAAAATCGTTAGAGATGGTACCAGAAGCACATGCAACTTAATGCGAGGCAATGGCAAATACACACGTGCCATACCCGGGACTCGAAAACATTAAGTTTTGTATCATAAGCTAGTGTGCAAACAAATGAATTTCGGGGGTAGGATACGGAGCATCAACTTAGGATATAATCAGTGTAAAATTTCGAGTAATAGGGTTTACTAAGATAAAGTATTTATAGAGTCATTGTTTAGAAAATATACGTCTGAGCCACTTAAAACTCTAAAGTTTACATGGTCTACATTAGCGCAATTCGTGTGAAGAGTTTGGTGGAAATCGATTGAATATTCCCTCATATGTAGAAAAATATTTTATTATTGGGGCTACCTTAAAAAAATGCTTAAAAAGATGTTTTGTTAACAATGCTTATAATATACATTGTCAGCATAGAAAGTTTGGTTTGTATTTGGTTCCGTTGTTTAATATACAAATTTATCTTAATTATTTACATTTCAACCATTTTGAAAATCTGCGCCTGACCCCACTTAAATCATGTAAGCTTACATTTATTTCTGTAGCACTATTGACGTGGGAAATTTGGTGGAAATTATATAAATATTTCTGGAAATATGGCAAAATGTTAAATTTTTCATCTCGCGCTATTTTACATAAAAGGCCGTCAAGGAGGATCTATGAACGTATAATTCACGCTTCAAATGAAAACTGTTAGCATACTAAATTTTGTTGTATATTGTTTAATTATATAGTAGGTATGACATACTTATGTAAGTTTTTTATATCAACACCTATAAAGAAAATGCCTGCAGCACCTAAAACATGTATGTTTACATGTCTTACTGTTGTACTACTAAATTACACTAAAACGCAATTTTTTCCAAGTAATGATCTTCATAAATCCCGGCCAAAATGGTTATTCATTAGCACATTCGATGATTGTCATAGAAACTGCCAGTATACAGAGTTGAGTTAAAATCGGTTTCAAAATTTCGTAGATAAAGTATACGATGCTAAAACTGTACATAGCATTCTTTCTGAATATAAGAGCTTTGCCCAATTATAACACAACAATTAATATGCCCTAACGTAGTTCAACTTCTTCGCCAACTTGGGTAGGAATCGGATATTCGTTTCCAGAGGTATGACATAAAAAATAATTTTTTCATGTGCCACCATTTTACAAAATTGCGGAGTAATGAGTCTCGTATAGACACATTTGATATTTGTAATGTGTAATGCCAGCATACATATGTAAGTTGGAATTAGTTACACGGTTTTCGACGATATAACATACTAATCTTAAATTGCTATGTTGCATCCATTATTAAAATAAGTGTCTGACCGACATGAAACATACCGTTTTATATCTGCTGCAAAATTACGTGTTTGCATAATTTGATAGTAATCGGTCAATTGGTTCCTGAGTTCTGATATTAAAAATGTATTTATTCATAAGGCAGTATTTTACAAAGTGGTCGACAAAAGAAACTTTATGTAAAGATATTTGACAGCTGTAAAATTTATTGCCAGCATACAAAATTAATTTATAATAAATTGCACAGTTTCTACGATAGTGTGTTACAAAAATAACACACGAAATGCCACACAGTGTTTATTTACAACGTCGCCGCTAAATGACTTTTTACATCAATGTTTATAATAATTGCTCAAAATTGCTACCACTGACAGTAATGCAAGCTCGGTAGCATCGGTGGAATGATTGGCGAACAGATTCAAATACGCCAGGTATTTCACGCACGCGTGCAGCCGCGCAGGATAGTCGAGCGACGAGGTCTTCAATGGAATCAAATGGAGTCTCCTAAATGAGGGTTTTAAAATGCTCCCATTGGAAAAAATCGAGACTCGATAAATCTGGCGATCCATGGTGGCCGTTAATGTGTTATGTTTTTGTGTTTGTACCTCAACGCTTCACTTCCGCCATATATTCCTATACAATAATTATTTGTTTTAGTGAGCTCTACCACCCCTCAATGTTTGTCCCATGATTTTAGAATCACCCTGTAGTACTATATTCTAGAATTCGATACCAAAATCCACATCTATCTCTAAATTAAATGCCCATATGATGCTCTGTTAAAGTACAAAATTAGGTTATAATCGTTTGNAATAATTATTTGTTTTAGTGAGCTCTACCACCCCTCAATGTTTGTCCCATGATTTTAGAATCACCCTGTAGTACTATCTTCTAGAATTCGATACCAAAATCCACATCTATCTCTAAATTAAATGCCCATATGATGCTCTGTTAAAGAACAAAATTAGGTTATAATCGTTTGATGGTTTCCAAGAAATGACAACCTATAAATTTTAAAATTGCCACGATTTTAAAAGTGATCACCCGGCATAGTCCGAAAAATAAGTTGGATCACCTTATTAAATACTAAATGTGTACCAAATTGGGTGAAATTGCCTTCATAAGATTTTAAGGGACGGGGGGAAACGCATTCAGAGATACACACAGACCCACATACAAACGCATACACACAGATAGGAATGTGATCTCATAAGTCTTCCTTTCCTTCTGGAAGTAGGTTTACGATAATGAAAATGACTGTTCGAATATTGGAGGACTTTTTTCGGAGTTAAAAAATTTTAGTCATATTTTTACATAATTTTCGAAGGAAAGGAAGGCCTAAGATATCACTTTCCTGTCTGTGTCTCTCTATGTGTGTATATGTGTGTTGGCGTGTGTAACTGGTGTGCCTGTGTGTGTTTCAACTATTATTACTTTTGAACGTTTGAACCCAATTTCACCCAAATTGGTAAAAATATATTAATTTCNAAATTTTAAAATTGCCACGATTTTAAAAGTGATCACCCGGCATAGTCCGAAAAATAAGTTGGATCACCTTATTAAATACTAAATGTGTACCAAATTGGGTGAAATTGCCTTCATAAGATTTTAAGGGACGGGGGGAAACGCATTCAGAGATACACACAGACCCACATACAAACGCATACACACAGATAGGAATGTGATATCATAAGTCTTCCTTTCCTTCTGGAAGTAGGCTTACGATAATGAAAATGACTGTTCGAATATTGGAGGACTTTTTTCGGTGTTAAAAAAATTTTAGTCATATTTTTACATAATTTTCGAAGGAAAGGAAAGCCTAAGATATCACTTTCCTGTCTGTGTCTCTCTATGTGTGTATATGTGTGTTGGCGTGTGTAACTGGTGTGCCTGTGTGTGTTTCAACTATTATTACTTTTGAACGTTTGAACCCAATTTCACCCAAATCGGTAAAAATATATTAATTTTTAAATTGTTTGGCCCACCAATTTGAAAGATAGCACCTTATCAAAAATAGAGTTTTACGCTAAGTTATTTCTCTAAAACTGCACAATTGATTCTCGCCAAATTTAAGCACACAAGTAGTACTATGGTGGGCCATGTGAAAATATAAAACTTATATTGATAAGGCACATATTATAAAAATGGCGTCCATACGAATATATTAGTTTTATTTGGTATATCTATCATACCACTGGGCCAACTTACACCAAATTTGTAAGCTGAAAGTATCTATCACAAACATCATACACTGAAGAGCCAACAAAACTGGTACACCTGCCTAATATCATGCAGGGCCCCCGCGAGCACGCAGAAGTGCCGCAAGACGACGTGGCATAGACTCGACTAATGTCTGAAGGTATGCAGGAGGCATTTCTCGCCATGAATCCTGCAGGGCAGTCCACAAATATAATCTACACCAATTTGAGAAAGGGTTACTCGTCTGTCACGTTTAATGATTCTCGTCAGTCGTCCTTTGTCCCGTTCGTTCACGATCTTTTTTCCGGCCGCAGCGATGTCGAAGATTTGATGTTTTACCGGATTCCTGATATTCACGGTACACTCCTGAAATGGTTGTACGCGAAAATCCAAATTTTATCGCTACCTCGGAGATGCTATGTCCCATCTATCGTGCGCCGACTATAACACCANGAAAATCCAAATTTTATCGCTACCTCGGAGATGCTATGTCCCATCTATCGTGCGCCGACTATAACACCACGTCCAAAATAACTTAAATCTTTATAACCTACCATTGTAGCAGCAGTAACCGATCTAGCAACTTTACCAGAAGCTTGTTGTCTTATATAGACGCTGCCGACCGCATGGCGTTACATTGATTGGTTCCATACCTCTGTTATTTGCATACGCACGCATATACCATTTTTTTGGTCTCCTTTTTTTATACATAATAAAAACGTTTATAATCGACAATACTTGCATCATTGTAAAGGTTGAACATTTATCTATTTTTCTACATAATCACCATTTCCGTCGATGCATTTTTGTAGACTCTGTGACAGTTTTTGTATGCCCATGTCATACCAGCTCACCGCCATGTTGTTAAGGAAGCGTTGAATGTCATTTTTCACCTCATCGTTGGAGCTGAATCACCTTCCGGCCAAATGTTCTTTCAACTTAGGGAACAGTTGGTAGTCACTGGGTGCCAAGTCCGGACTATAGGGTGGGTTGGTGATGATGTTCCATTGAAACTCTTGCCGGAGAGCGACTGTTAGACGGGCGACGTGTGGGCGAGCATTGCCATGGAGAATGTTCACACCCTAGCTCAACATTCCTCTTCGCTGGTTCTGAATTGTTCGTCTGAGTTTTTTCAGTTTTTCACAGTACCTGTCATCGTTTATTGTGGTCCCAGGAGGCATAAAGTCTACCAACAATACCCCCTTTCGATCCCAAAACACAGTTGTCATGACTTTACCGGCAGACTGTGTTTGTTTGAATTTTCGCGGCTTGGGCGAAGAGGGATGCCGCCACTCGCGTGATTGTTGTTTGGTCTCAGGTGTAAAGTGGAACGCCCAGGTTTCGTCACTCGTGACAATCGAGTCCAAATGTTGTCCTTTTTGTCTGCATAGCGGCGAAGAAATTTGCGGGAAGAATGAACACGTTGCCGCCTGTGGTCTTCCGTCCGCATTCGTGGTACCCATTTTGCGCACACCTTCCGATATTGCAACTTTTCTGTTAAAATCCTGTGGATGGTGTTTCGGGAAACAGCAGGAACCAAAATGGAGAGATCATCCAGAGTGATCCGCCGATCTTCACGCATGGTTTTCCCAACCATCGCGACTGTCTCGTCGGAAATTGGCGGTCTCCCGCTCCTTTGTTCGTCGTGAATTTCAGTACGACCGGCTGTAAACTCTCTACACNCTCGTCGGAAATTGGCGGTCTCCCGCTCCTTTGTTCGTCGTGAATTTCAGTACGACCGGCTGTAAACTCTCTACACAACTTGCGAACGTTTTTGACATCCATGTACCACTCGCCATACACTTCCTTCAATTGGCAATGAATTTCAATCGGTTCAACGCCTTTTCCGTTCAAAAACCGAATAAATGCGCGAACTTCGCACTTGGCGGTAACGTCCAACGGTAACTCCATTCTCAATGGCTGCCAAGCCATGACTGAGCATCCCAGCGAGGCACGCGAATGCTCATTTCAGAGGGCGGGAAGCACACATCACAACAATGTGGCCAANCCTTTGTTCGTCGTGAATTTCAGTACGACCGGCTGTAAACTCTCTACACCACTTGCGAACGTTTTTGACATCCATGTACGACTCGCCATAAACTTCCTTCAATTGGCGATGAATTTCAATCGGTTCAACGCCTTTTCCGTTCAAAAACCGAATAAATGCGCGAACTTCGCACTTGGCGGTAACGTCCAACGGTAACTCCATTCTCAATGGCTGCCAAGCCAANGGTAACTCCATTCTCAATGGCTGCCAAGCCAAGACTGAGCATCCCAGCGAGGCACGCGAATGCTCATTTCAGAGGGCGGGAAGCACACATCACAACAATGTGGCCAATAGCCGCACGAACTGTTCTTTGTAGGAGTATGAAAAAATAGGAGACATATGTTCAACCTTTACAATGATGTAAATCATTTAAAAAATAAACGTAACTTATAAAAAAAATAGGAGACCTTATTTTTGGGTTTTCCCTCGTATTTGGTTTTTTTTTTGCCATTTCATAAAATAGCACTACATTAATAAATTAAATTTTCATATAATATTTTGGGAAATAATCGACCAATCCATTCTAAATATGGCAAACCAGTCATCTGCGACACGAGATGTAAATTGGTATGTTTTAAATGGGCTAGACACTTCCTTACAAAATGGCGCAATCTAGCTATTTTTAGTTAAGTGTTTTATGTCGTCGAAACAACATAATCAAAACCAAAGTATCTTTGTATGCTGGCAATATATAAGACAACTATCAAATATATTTCCACCGAGCTTCTTTTATACATTTTGTAAATACGAAACAGATTTCTAAGAATTATAGCAATAAATTAGCACCACGGAAGGCCTCGTAAATTTACTTATTTTGCGTGGACAAGGCTTTTATTTTCAAAATGGCGTTTATATAAATTGTTTATATTAGTATGCTATATCTACAGAAATACGAAACAAACAGCAGCTTATCTTTGTATGCTGGCAGTATATAGTAGAACAATCAAATGTTCCTATAGAGAGCTTAATTCCTTGAGCATTTTGTAAGATAGCTGCACATCAAATAATAAACTATGTAATATCTCACGAAACAAACCTATTAAATTTGGTGAAAGTGTGGTACTATCGCAGGCAAATCTATTTACATGTTCAACATGGGTCTGACCGACACTTATTTTTAGAATGGCGATTATAAGATATAAACATTTCAGCTATATCAACGAAACTACAAAACATTTTATTACTTAACTTTGTATACTGGCAGTAACTCTGTGCTCTGTGGAATGTGCTAATACATAAAATTTTCTCTTCCATTTGCGAAAATCTTCACATGCAAAATAAGGTTTTATGCCATACCTCGAGGACCAATAAAACGATTCCCACCAAATTTTACACGCAAGTTTTGGTAGAGTAGGGTGTGTAATCTTACATGTTTTTTGGCGCGGCAGGTATTTAATTAGAATATTTATTATGAATAATTTAAATTGTTATGTTATATCTATTAAAACACTTAACAAAATTCAAAGAAATGTTTTTACTTCTAAAGTAATTAATATAAATATAATTTATATTTACATTGATCATATTATGCCGTCCTTTGTGTAAAATAGTACTACTTGAGGAAGTTAAACATTTTTCCATATTTCCGGAACATTTCAACTAAATTTCACCAATTTCTGCACACTAGTACTGCTGCAGAAGGACATGTAAACTTGGATGATATGAGTGATGTCATACACTTTTTTTTAAGATGGCGGCCTTATAAATAATTAGCTAAATTTATATTACCAAATAGCTTCATAATGATTTTTACCATAGTTTGGGGACCAACAAACCTATTTCCACCAAANATAAATTTATATTACCAAATAGCTTCATAATGATTTTTACCATAGTTTGGGGACCAACAAACCTATTTCCACCAAATTCCTCACACAAGTAGCGTTACGGTATTCCATGTAAACTAATATATTTTAATTGGTTGAGAGACTTATTACCAAAACGATGACCATATAAATATGTCCTATTTGTAAACCCTATCTTTAAAAACATTACACTGATTATACTCAAAGACGATGCTCCTACCTCCGCAAAGCAGTTGATTGCAGGCCAGCTTATGATACGAGGATTTATGAGTTCGAGTCCCGGATAAGGCACGTGTGTGTTGGTAATTGTCTCATTACTGTTACGTGTGTTTCTGATTCCATCTCTAATTATATTGCTGTACATGAGAAGTAAAGGCGAACCAACAATCTAAGCATACAAGAAGATTATTAAAATTATTTAATTTGCACTCATGTGGAGAAAAATAAGCTCATTAGATAAACCATGCACTTCTAGTATATATTTGTAATTATTTTAGAAGAAATTCTCTTTCAAGTTTAAGGGCTAAATATAATGTTACTGAATTTTTGTAAACCAAAGTAGCTTTTCACAAACAATCTGTTTACATACACTAGGACTTTAATTTATCTTTACTCTACGTACACTTACATAATCCATCTTGTGACGAACCTGTGATTATGTAAACACGTGTAAATATCTGGTGAGTTGCCCGCGCCTATTTTTCCGTGTCTATAGAACCCTCACACNTGTGATTATGTAAACACGTGTAAATATCTGGTGAGTTGCCCGCGCCTATTTTTCCGTGTCTATAGAACCCTCACACGTAATACAGTTCTAACAAACATCTCCTCAGCTGTAAAATAGTTGTCTCGTGTAGCCCGACTCCCTTGCCGTGTACGTACTCGTTATAGCGCCTCTTCTGTTTTCTAAACATTCGACGCCGTTGTCAGCCTGCACAAATCAGCGGCGTGCCTATAGATAATCGCTACAACCCAGCATGTGCGCGTTGATTTCTTCTCGTCAATTAAACGGTGACGGTATTTTTATGTCACATGAAGAAACCCAATGGCTCAAAGCGAGGCAGACGTGTGTTGCGAAGGACGTAATCGTCACGTACCGATGTATTCGGTAAATATTGCAATAATCAGATAATGAGTGAATAATTTCAAAATACCGTAGTAATCTTTAGCATTTAAAAAGTAAAAACTTCTATACGACAAAGTCTATGTCTATATTTTCAGATAATATATATCTATAAATATATACATGCATAAATATGTGGTTTTTTGAAAACATATGTTTTTAAATTTAAGTTCTTTTTTACAGGAGAAAATACGAATTTAACATATTTTTACGATAAATTTTAATAATCCCAAATATATGAAAAATGACGTTACTGTTATATTTATAATGCTATAAANGAAAAATGACGTTACTGTTATATTTATAATGCTATAAATATATAATGCTGACGAAGAAAATAATTATAATATGTTCTCGAAATAAAACATTGCAATCAGCGTTTTTAACCTACTTACTTCATAAAGAAAGTCGTGCAGTTGTGATACTGTGTCTCCCATTATAGCAGTTCAACCTTTGAGCGGAAAGTATTTTTAATTTCATTACGAAAAAATCTGTAATCCCGCGCTACCCTTCTGCAAAAGTATACGGAATATCTTTACTAATAAAACTGTGAACGTATATACTCTAAAGCAGGGATCGGCAACGTGAGGCACACGGGCCGCATGCGGCCCGCCGGCCGGTTTTATGCGGCCCGCGACAAAAAGGTTTGATTTAATTAAAGAATTATTATTACAAATACTAATAAGTTGTATAAAATTTGAGTTGAGTTGTGAACTATTAATTGATAACACAAAAAGGTTTCTGGTGTATGCGAATACTACGTCAGTGTCTGTCGAGTGCATTCGGACTGTCTCGGTCATTGTCGGAGTGCGTCGCCTCCCCGAGTGATCGAGAGTGAAGGCGTTCGTTCTGACGAAAGTTTGAATTT
>NQII01000824.1:424027-461274 GCA_002778355.1 Clitarchus hookeri | reverse complement strand
ATATTGACAAAGACAACTTTCCCAATATCAGGTTAAACGCCCTTAAAATGATGTCTCTCTTTGCCAGCACATATGTTTGGGAACAGTTGTTTTCAAAAATGAATTTTGTCAAGAATAAAACCAGAAGTAGATTGACTAACGTTCATCTGGAAAATTCAATCAAAGTATCAACTTCGAAAATCAGACCAGATATTGACAAGCTTGTGAAGAGGATGCAATACCAAACTTCCCATTAAATTCTCTCGAAAACTATTATTGTATTTTTAATGCAATTTCGAACTTCATTTATACTCAAACTGTATTTCAATTTACAAAAAAACTAAATTTATAATCGTGTACCTTATAAACGAAATGTTTTGTGTGAAATAAACAAATTTAAATTCAATATGTGTTTTTCTGCTTATATCACACCTTGTTCGTATGTTTATGGGTATGATAAACCATGCGGCCCCCAAGACGTAACACAAATCTGATGTGGCCCTTTAAGGTAGAACGGTTGCTGACCCCTGCTCTAAAGTGTACAAGAGTGATATGAAGCCAAATGTAACGTGTGGCGACTCATTACACGCNCGGTTGCTGACCCCTGCTCTAAAGTGTACAAGAGTGATATGAAGCCAAATGTAACGTGTGGCGACTCATTACACGCGACAACACAGAATGTGTCTACAAGGGCGTTGAAAGTACAGCTCAAAACAAGAAGTTCATGTGAATATATGGCCTATGATCGATGGTTTTATGGGTCCCTATCATTGAGTTCGCTGTTGGTAGTGTGTTGCTAGGTCCATTTCACTGTTGACATGGAACGCTCGACTGACACCAAGTGCTTGACAGGCTAATCGTAGTGTAACTTACTGCTACAACAGTTACACGTGCTACTTAAGGAGGTATAATTGTATCTGCTACACCTTATGCCGTTCATGCATAATGGTGTAGCGCCACGTTTCAATAGAGTGGTCAGAGAAACTCCAGCTGCACTGTTGTATGGGTATTGTAGGACCACTCATGTGGCCTACACGATCCCCTGATCTCAATACAGTGGATTTCATTACTTTCACATATGTAATGTAACAATCATGTAATTCTGAAAATATGCAAAAGGAAAAAAAATTGTGTGTTAAGTATTCTTACCTTCATTTTCTCAGAAAGACAGGCTAAACAACAGTGCAGTTATCATCTATGCTATGTTCCCCATAAAAGCAGTTCAACCATTGGAAGGATGATAAAAACGTTAAAAAAATTTTAAATTGTGACGAAGTTTATACACCTCTGGGAACATTTCAGAGCTAAAGTGTACCATAATACTATAACGGTTGCTTCGCCAGCGTGTGGGGGAAGGTTACCAGCAGATCCGTGGCAAGGCTGAGATGTTTTAACGTGCCAGACAGTGATGCGATATGTGCACGCATTTTATCAGAAGCAATATGTTAATTTTGAGCGCCTCTTGTAAGTAAAAATCACTGCTTGTACACAGGCAGAGCCCTAGTGATACGAGCAGGAGTGTATCAAGTATGACTGTTTACAATTCTAGCACAGTTTGGAAGCTCTTACTTCAGGATCCGTCGAGTTTATAACATATGTTCAAATGGAATTTTTATTTCCCGTTGAGTTGAACTGTCAACCTTCAGGTGAATTTTTACATAAATCGACTCGTATTCTATAGAAACACATCGCAATTTTTTGCTCATTCTGCACACGTTGTTACTAGCAGTATTTCAGTTATACCATTTCACACTTTTGTAAAGACATAGAGACGCTGACACACAATATCAAATTGGTTTTTTTAAATATGTTATCATTTTAAAATGTTTTATTTGGTTAACACTGAAATTTAATTCGAAAAGAAATGGACTTGATTGTAGGTTCACCTATTCTGATTTCGGTTTTTTAATTTCTTATTATTCGAAATCACCCCAGGAAAATACTGTACTTGTTCCTTCATACAAGCCAAGACCTATACTTCCCTGCCTTTTAAGGAACTACTTGGCCCTTCCATAATGGTCCCACTGTCGAAAACTCTTTATGCCATACTCATTTTTCTGGCTTTCCTTTCTTCCAGTAATAACAACTCAACGTCGTTTAATAATTTTTTTTTAGATTTCGGCGATATTTTATGGTTGGGTGGCAAACAATGATGACTTTAAAATAACATAATCATTATAAATATTACATCATTTNTTCGCTGTTGGTAGTGTGTTGCTAGGTCCATTTCACTGTTGACATGGAACGCTCGACTGACACCAAGTGCTTGACATGCTAATCGTAGTGTAACTTACTGCTACAACAGTTACACGTGCTACTTAAGGAGGGATAATTGCATCTGCTACACCTTATGCCGTTCATGCATAATGGTGTAGCGCCACGTTTCAATAGAGTGGTCAGAGAAACTCCAGCTGCACTGTTGTATGGGTATTGTAGGACGACTCATGTGGCCTACACGATCCCCTGATCTCAATACAGTGGATTTCATTACTTTCACATATGTAATGTAACAATCATGTAATTCTGAAAATATGCAAAAGGAAAAAAAATAGTGTGTTAAGTATTCTTACCTTCATTTTCTCAGAAAGACAGGCTAAACAACAGTGCAGTTATCATCTATGTTATGTTCCCCATACAAGCAGTTCAACCATTGGAAGGATGATAAAAACGTTAAAAAAAATTTAAATTGTGACGAAGTTTATACACCTCTGGGAACATTTCAGAGCTAAAGTGTACCATAATACTATAACGGTTGCTTCGCCAGCGTGTGGGGGAAGGTTACCAGCAGGTCCGTGGCAAGGCTGAGATGTTTTAACGTGCCAGACATTGATGCGATATGTGCACGCATTTTATCAGAAGCAATATGTTAATTTTGATCGCCTCTTGTAAGTAAAAATCACTGATTGTACACAGGCAGAGCCCTAGTGATACGAGCAGGAGTGTATCAAGTATGACTGTTTACAATTCTAGCACAGTTTGGAAGATCTTACTTCAGGATCCGTCGAGTTTATAACATATGTTCAAATGGAATTTTTATTTCCCGTTGAGTTGAACTGTCAACCTTCAGGTGAATTTTTACATAAATCGACTCGTATTCTATAGAAACACATCGCAATTTTTTGCTCATTCTGCACACGTTGTTACTAGCAATATTTCAGTTATACCATTTCACACCTTTGTAAAGACATAGAGACGCTGACACACAATATCAAATTGGTTTTTTTAAATATGTTATCATTTTAAAATGTTTTATTTGGTTAACACTGAAATTTAATTCGAAAAGAAATGGACTTGATTGTAGGTTCACCTATTCTGATTTCGGTTTTTTAATTTCTTATTTTTCGAAATCACCCCAGGAAAATACTGTACTTGTTCCTTCATACAAGCCAAGACCTATACTTCCCTGCCTTTTAAGGAACTACTTGGCCCTTCCATAATGGTCCCACTGTCGAAAACTCTTTATGCCATACTCATTTTTCTGGCTTTCCTTTCTTCTAGTAATAACAACTCAACGTCGTTTAATTATTTTTTTTTAGATTTTGGCGATATTTTATGGTTGGGTGGCAAACAATGATGACTTTAAAATAACATAATCATTATAAATATTACATCATTTATATATTTTTCATAAATGTAAATTTTTAACTTAAAATATGGATTTGTACATAATTCAAAATATTTTTGTTACTAATTGTGGTTTCTGTTTAAGTGTTTCTAAGACACATGAAAGTTATCTCAATGACATTTAATTTCGATTTTATTTGAAAATTTAAATTAAAGTACGCGTGAGCACCATACAAAAATAGAAGAAAACATTATTGTCATGAGATCGACGATTATATTGAAATGTGTTTATATATTTATATTATTTATTTAATTTTTATTTGTACAAAAATATAACCTAACAATTTCTGTATTTCCTTTGAAAAGTTTTATTAAAGTACCTTTCATCCATTTTCGGACTTCTTACGATATTATTTAATGTCAAAAAAAAAAGGGGGGAAATTAATACGCAAAAATGTTTTAAAAAAATTACACTCTTGAACACTCTTAATGCAAGAGTACCACTGTCAGTTTTTAATATGTAATGGCCTGCTGGAAAATATGTCGATTTAATTCTGGTTCGTTTAAAAGTGGCTGCAGGCAAGTACTATAGAAAATTTTATTTTAAAGCAACTATTTAGACCTTCATCAGAATGAATGGTTCGTAACCATAATTATATCAATGTGCTGTAATGTCAATTTTCAAGTAATGAAATTTCTGGTATATGGTTACGAAACTCGAAGAATATTATCTGTGAATGCATATATGCTGTTAATTGATAGTGTTTTTCATATAGACATGTAGTAAAGGTAACTATGATCAATAACATATTATTGGTTGGTCTCCTCGTCTGAAAGCTGCGGTTTCGAGCCCGAATTGAATATATTTATTTTTATATTTAAGGTAGGTGGAATATTTAATATATATATATATATATATTAATAAACATATAAATACACAGGAAAGAAAAATCTAATATTTATTAATAGTAAGAGGATGGAAAAGTGAAAAACTTGTTTTGATAAAATTACACCTGTAATGCAAAAACTCTGAAGAGTTAAGCACAAATCAGTCAAATACGTTTTTTTAACTGTGTAACTGCGCTACTGTGGAATTTCAATTTTTTACTGATATCATAAGATTGGCCTTATCATTTCCTAATAAATTTCTGCGTAAATCCGGTAGCATTGTGTAATGTGTTACTTTCATTGATATTTGCGAGACAAAATGTACGAAATGAGTTAATGTGTTTATATGACTTCGAAAATATCTGTGAACTTTCCTGTGCAGTGCAGTTTCTTAAATTGAACATGATTTCATGAACACCTCATATATATCGAGAAAGAAAGGAATAAATGCTAAAATCTAGAATAAAATATTTTCACGCTATGATAATGATTACACTAACGATATGAATCTCTCGTAAAACTGGCATAATAAATATAAAAATGACAAATTTATAAGCATTTAATTTGTTTCTAATATACTTATGGAACAATTAATATCTTGTAAGTCTCATTGGCTAAAAATAGAAGTGTAGTTAAACGTTTTGCTATACGCAGAGTTCGTTAGTGTATGAACTTACACATTTGTGCACATTATATGAAGGAAAGTCCTGCAGGCTACTTAGGTGGACAGGAAATCCGAATACTTCCCTTCGTAAATTAGCGTTCTGCGTAGGTTGGTATTAGAGTTAGTAAATGCTTTTGTTTATAATTGTAATAGCCTAGATCGCTATAAGAAATTTCGTGGTAAGCTATTCGAAGAAACGCTGATGTTTACGTTGTACAAATACGTTATTATCGACCTAAAATTACATTTGGGGAATTTTTTTTTCGTGAAATCACGCAAACGGAAATGTTTTAGGACTTCCTGTCTATCTAAGTCTGGAAGGCTATATAAATTGTTTGTCACTTTAAGGTTTGCGTTTCGTTAAGCTGGCTATGAATTTACCTTTCTGCTTAAAGTAGTGGTNATAAATTGTTTGTCACTTTAAGGTTTGCGTTTCGTTAAGCTGGCTATGAATTTACCTTTCTGCTTAAAGTAGTGGTATTAATGATTATTTCTCTTAGTGATGTTGGTAAAGCGGGTACACGAATGATGACGCGCAAAAAGCACGTCAAAAGGTTGCGAAGGAAGCTTTCCACAGGCACGAAATTCATTCCGCAGTTACCAAACCTGCAAGCCGTGTGATCGATACCTGGTCGATGCCTGTGGCGAGAGCTTCGCCGAGCCAGTCCGACGCCCTTTCATTCGAAATGAACCAGGCGTCATGTTCCACGACTCTGCTTTTTGTGTTTCCGGGCAGACGCATGAGGCAAGGCGCGTATTCATCTCGTCTCGCTCTCTTTTTTTCCCCCTCATCATTCGGGTGCATCGGGACGTGAATTTCAGAACCCCGTCTCCCTATCTGCGGCACACGCAGCGTTACTTCCAGTAGTATTCGTCATTATCTTCGTCTGCAAAACTGTTGCTCTTTTTTATTTCTACCACTGTGTAATAATGTATGGCTAGGAGGAGCGAATGGTAAAGAACGTAGAAAGGACATTCTCAGAGGAACACACGAACCGTGGACCTAACTGAAGACACGGGAAGTAAGAACGAAGAGGAAATATTTTCATGGGATGTAAATGCAAGCACATATTTTCCCCCTGTTTGCAAGGAGGAGAAAATTAATGAGAGTCTCAGAATTTTAATAATCGAAGGTCTGTCTTTGCCTCCTGCTGCGAGTTTTCATATCAGTAGTAATTTGTTTCTTTTTCTTGCATGTCTCTCTTCTTGCTACGTCTCCTTTCCTTTGTTCGCCGTATTGGGACAAAAGAGTAAAAGCAGGGCATCCTTCTTTACAGTCTATATTCTCTTTAGCAGTTACCTTTTATTATTTTTTATAATTGACATTTCTTTTTTTACAGAGGTAAATACTTTCGAAAAAAGTAATTAACGGTATGAGAGTTTATAAACTTATGAAATATTTTGATACGTGTTAAACTCACAAAAAACTAACCACACATGCATGTTTGTTTGAGATAAATTGGTGAGACAATACCGTTAGACACGCACTCTACGTTTTATTTATGAGCATAAAGGTATCTGGTAACATGAATGTTTAGAGATGTAATACAAATACAATATAGAATTCAAACTGAGTCAGACACGTGCCAACAAACACAATAGTGGATATAAGATGAGAAAGCTTGCACATACCAACAACACAGAATAAGTGCATATCGAGTTGCACGGAAATTTACATTGTTTCAGCTTTATATTTAGTGAACAATTTATATNAACACAGAATAAGTGCATATCGAGTTGCACGGAAATTTACATTGTTTCAGCTTTATATTTAGTGAACAATTTATATCTACATTACCTATTGTTAATGCACATGAAATATAAAACTTCATATATAATGTTATAAATAATATATGTCTTAATAGAAATGTATATTTTTTGGAAATTGTACATTATGCTTATTAATACTTTTGCAATTTTATCCGTTGATTTATAAGTAATGAATATATCAAGATCGTTCATAATTTATGTTATAAAATTTGTTAAGAAAATTATAATAATTTTATTGTAGTGTTACGTTAACTTATTGTATAATAAACAAGAAGTCTGCTTCTATTATGATCTATAATAGTAAACTGAGGTGCTTTATATTATTAACTAAGAATTTTTTTTGATTACATAAGTTTTATTTAATATTAAGGGAAGTTAAAATATTTTATTTTATATTTATTAAGAAAATATTTTTAATGGAAATGGAAAAAGTAATCCTGATAACAGTTATATGAAAAATTACATAAAAGATAAAAACAATGATTTTAATATTGTTATAAGAAAATAAAAATGCGCTAAATTAACTCATTCAACCTTTTATGAGGTTTTAAAAGCGCAGAATTATACAGTACAGTGTGTTAAATTAATGAATTTTTTCCTGTAATAAATATTAATGTAGTTAAAAATTTTAAAGGCAATAAATATAATATAAATACATATTTCATTACGTAAATAGTATACAAAAATCAAATTTAAAGTTTATTTTTTATTTTTAACATTTTTAACTTTTAGATCATAAACTTTATCTATAAACAGATCTTTGACACACCTACAAAATTAAAAATACTAAACAAGATCTTTGTGACTTTGGTGGATGTGTCGTTCTGTCATAACTTAAAAAGAGTTTTGTATCCGATGAACAAATTAAAATATGCAAAGGTTAATTTGCGAAACATGTAAATCATTGAATTAAAAAAATACGTATTTAATCAATCACATAATTTTAGATGCACATGTTTGTACATTTGTAAATTTTAAAAAGTCTGCTTTTGAAAAGTTATTTAGTTAATAATAATCTAAGACGAAAAGACATAAACTGCCTTTGTATTCAACATAAAAATATAGTTAGTAAATAATAAATATTGTAACAAAGAAATGTACAATCTTGGATTCTATCATTTAAAGAAGCTGTTTGAAATAGTTTAAGATTACTTTAGGTATTATCTTTCCAAAACCATCAAAATAATAGAGAAAATTATTATTTTTCCAACAGCAATCCCATTGATTTTCAGATTCTTTGATATACAGGCTGTTCCATTTATCTTGAACACCCACAATAACTCAGTACCGGGGCTCCAAATGAGAACGTTTTTCACACAAAATTTTGTATAACTGGAAGAGGGAAATAATACTGCTGGAGAGTCAGCCTTATAGCATTATTTATAAGTGAGATGTGATTATTTAAATCAGTTTTTAAAAGCCACTATGTATCTATTCGTCAAAATTCCAATTAAACTCGTCAAGACCTATTAAACAATATATAACAATGTACAATTCTAATAAACAGATCGTTAAAACCGCCACTGACATTGGGGCTCATAAAGTTCATAAAGACCCGTTATGTGATGCATTGTGGCACGATTGCGCTGCATGGTATAAAACAGTATGACGTTAATTATCTGCATTTGATGTAGAAGTGATATATAAAGTGCAGGTACGCAGAGTTGCGTACCCAATTCCAAAGAGGTTGTGCTTAGAGGAAACATAGAAACACACATGACGTGACGACTACTCAATCAGTCATTCGCGTACAGTCGAATAGAGTACACTGCAAAGTGAGAGTTGTCATAATGTAAATGTTCTCCAACAGCGAGAAGGTGGAAATGCTCCTCATTTATGGAGAATGAATGTTAGCATATTGATTTGATCGTTTTATTGTACTGTACAGAGTAGTACGTTCAAATGTGTTGTACTGAAACACACAAACACAATTCTGTTTTTACCATTATCAATGGCATGGTTTGCTCACTCGTCGTTCATTCTGTTAAAGGTCGGCGTAACGACAGTCAGGTGGAGCAACTCTACAAAGAGCGATACCCTGACAAGACCCTACTGTCCAGCTGGATGTTTTCCCGTCTTGTGAAGCTTTGTGAAACGGGCAATTTGAACCCACAGCAACGCAATAGCCATAGAACTTGCACAGACGAAGCTGCTGAGGTTGCTGTTGTCGCTGCTGTAGCAGTGAATCCACACTTCATAACTCGCTAACTGAAGCCAAGAAAGGCACGGGAACGATTTCCAGAATCGTGCAGAGTTCTGTCAATGGGCACAGCATAAAATTATCGCCAACACAAACTTTGTTCCGAATGTTCTTTTTAGCGATGAATCGTCGTTCCTAAACTCAAGCTAAGTGAATACGAGGAACATGCATTATTGGGCCATCGAGAATCCACAATGGCTTCGACAGGTGGACCACCAGCGTCAATGTAGTGTTAACGTCTGGTGCGGGATAGTTGGAAATATGGTTGCAGGGTCTTTTTTCGTGAATGGCAACCGAAACGGCAGGGATAATGCCACCTTCATAAAACAATTCTTCCTGGTCTTCTGGAGGAGATACCTCTAAGGAACAGAATGATAATGTGGTACCAGTATGACGGATGTCCAGCACATAATACCGTATATGCAAGTCCTGTTCTGGACCGAAAATAATCAGGTTTGTGGTTTGCTCGTGGAGTACCATTTAAGTGGCCTGCTCGGGCTCCTGGCTTCAATACCCTGGACTATTTTCTTTGGGGTTACTTCAAAGGCGCTGTCTATCGAGATATTCCAACAACTCCAGAGATCATGCAGGAACATATTGTGAGCGTTTGTAATGCTGTTCAGCAGGCAACTCTGGAGAAATCAGTTTTGTCATTTCTCCAGCGACTGAACATATGTATCTATTCCAATGGTCACAACTTTGAACATCTAATGGCATTGTTTTATCTCACACAGTACCCAAATGGATAGTACTACGAACGGGTAGTAGAGATCCCACTTTCTATGTCGTATTTAATGTTCATGTTCTGAAAGTGTACATTGTGCTACATGCTTAAATATATATTTACGAGCTTCATTGAACATTTGACCAATAGATACACGATGACATGTAAAAAACTGATGTTAGTATTCGTGTCTCACTAACAAATTATACTATAGGGCTGACTCCACAGTAGTATTATTTCTCCCTTAAAGTTACAAACTTTTTTATGAAACACTTTTTCATTTGGAGCTCCGGTACCGAGGTATTGTGGGTGGTCAAGATAAAAGGGTCATCCTCTATAATAATTTCATTCACACACACACATATATATATATATATACACTAGGTATCAGTCCGCAGCTTTGTCCGCGTTTACTACACGGAGTAAATACTAATTTCCTTTACCAACGGATGTATTTCCACATCACATAACTGGTTAGGCCCTCAGATCCTTGGGTTACAAAGTTGTTTAGTAGGGCTGGCCACGTGACGACTGTCCCTGGGCATTATTTATATTTAAAAAAAAAAACAAATCTTGTGCAGGAACTACAGAACTTCAGAAAAAAATACAAACGAAAATTTAATAGATGCTTAAACAAGGTTAGTTATAAGATAAATTAATATGATTCTGTAAATTATACCAGAATTTGGAAATATAAATTACTTTAAATTTATTACACTACATATTATATTACAATAATTAAATTAAAGAATAAGTCACCCTTACAAAATTAAACTAGGAAAATATTCTATAATTGAATTTTACATTAAAAGTAACCAATTTAACAAAATTAATATTATCATTAAATAGAATACAATACAATAAAAAATCCTGTGATAAAATTGTTTATAAATATGAATTAACCCAATTTCAATTGTTGCATTGCGTGCATTAGTTAACTTGGAACGGCTCCACCTAGGGGGCAGGCAACCACTAAGATAGATTATTTCGAGATTGATGAGCTATATTCCAAGATAGCGGACCAACAACAGACATCTCTTAATTTAATGCTTAGATGATGATGAGCTATCAACGTGAACAATTTGGTCAACTTAGGTTGAATGGTTTCCAAGATACGACATTGCACCATAAATATTAAGATAGCCGCTTTTTTTAAAGTGACTGTTCAGCGTAGTCGAAAACTATAAACGTCGGATGTACTTACTGAGTAATATGTGTCCCGATTTTGGTGAGATGTAAGTTATTTTTTTAAGACGTGACATTATTATGTCGTTCATTACAATACTTTCTTCCCTACAGGTAGCTAAGATTCATTGTATACTGGAGAGTGCAAAACATTGAGAATGATGGTAACTCATTAAACCCATATTTAATACAGAAATTAACTGTAACTTTGGGGTCTGTGAATAATAATATGGTGCTAAAAATGTGAGCATGAATTTGTTAGAATTATTTATAATACAACATATTTTATATGCGTTAAAATTCGTCGCTGAGTATGTATGGCAAAGTTAAATAGCATTTTGATATTGATTGTTAATATTAATTTCAAACCACTTAGGCTATTTTGGAAATATGTATAAAATTCCTTTCATGTGTATTACAGTTTTAATCACAATGATTCCATAAATAAAACGAATCAGCGATAACAATCGCCAACGGTGCGCACAATTAAATTACTGAGAAATGTGCACGTTGCAGTCGCCTGGGACAGGCTCAACATTGACGAAGTGCCTTTGCCATGCAGCGAAAAATGTTGGTAGTTTCTTGCAGGCTTGAAGAATGAGGTTGTTCAAAAGGATATAGAACAGAAGTATCGCCGCTACAACTATAGAGGAGTCGGACGTATACAGAGGAAACGCACTCCGCTACTCACCGCCGCCCTACTCATGAGTGTCTGACGAATAGCACACAGGCTTATTAGTTGCAAGGCGAAAGTGAAGTGCGCTTCTAAATATATCACGTTTACTGTTATATTATAATCGCTCATAAAACTAAATTTTGGAGGTAGCATACATATTAAAAGCATTGCCATAAAATAAAAAGCAAATATTTAATTCTATATATTTTTTTTATTTACAGGCTTTAAAACGTACTGCTATATTATAGTAAATAAAAAAAAAACTTTAATTAAATAACTGCAGTGATACTCTTANAATATATCACGTTTACTGTTATATTATAATCACTCATAAAACTAAATTTTGGAGGTAGCATACATATTAAAAGCATTACCATAAAATAAAAAGCAAATATTTAATTGTATATATTTTTTTTATTTACAGGCTTTAAAACGTACTGCTATATTATAGTAAATAAAAAAAATTTTATTAAATAACTGCAGTGATACTCTTCAAATTTTTATAGACTCATGCCAGTAACCGGTCTTTAAACAAGGTACGCACGGTAAAAATCAACTGAGTTTCTTTTCCTGGATTGAAATTTTTTATAACTCACGTTGTCAACATTGAATTACCCTTCGTCAATTTGGAAGTCCTGCCGCAAAAACTAACATGCAGTACTGAGCACATAATAGGATGAAGCTATCGATTTTAACTATACTCACTTAAGTCTTCATGCACGCATCACAATTGTAGACATATGTACCGTTTTCTGGTGATAAACCTCAAAAATGGGGCCATTAAATTCCCATATGTGTCTTAAGCTTCGTAGAAAACTTAATAAAATATTTCCACCGATTTTAATTTATATTCCCCATTTATGGATGATCATGCTCTATTTTCTTAAAATAAATTTTCTAAGCGCTTAGTACGAAGCACTACATTACCATGTGAATAATGTCATCGCACACATTAAACAATGAAAAAAAATTATTATGTAGCCTACGCCTTAAATTTTTTATTGCCGGGCCAGATTTTTGCCACAGAGCCAACAGACTCCTACCACCCTTTCGTTTACCCATATAACCACTTCCTGCCTGACCACACAGCCCTATTACCAACATCTGCCGACGAGACGAAAAAAAAAAAGTGGTTTGGGTGGCGGATCCGAGGGACGAAGGGCGTTTTATCATTACCGTTGGCCCGCTGTATGCTGCCTCCTGTATTCCGACGTCCAGTTACATTAGACAAGCCCGCAAAAAGCATTTAAGACTGTCGGCTCGTGTGCAATAGAAACATCATAGCACTATCTTCTCAAATCACTTATGTGTAATAGGGCGTGCACGAGTTCAATTCCGTAGAGTTCGAATAACAAACGTCACAAAACACGCCAGAGAGTCGAATGGGGAATGGCTAACTCCCGACCGGCACGGCGAGTTGACTTTCGTGGATTTCTTACAAAACTCCTCGGGATGCACCTAATATCTTCAATTTATCGTTTATTTCCCCTTACAAAAACCACCTGTTTGTCGAAAATGCTCGTACCAACGTCAGATTATTTGAGCAGTAGGGGTGCAGGGTCATACTCTCGCCGAAAATAACGCAGCAGAGTTGTCAGAAACTTGCACTTGTTGAACAGGATAACGCAAAAGTTTTCTTTTGTGGGGTTGTCATCCTGACCCATACTGAAACAGCTCGCCTGCTGACTTCTTAATGTCAACATACACAAGAAGCACCTAGCGGCAACCAAGTGAAACATTTCAATCCTCTTTCAGCAGTGCATGTACAATGTACATGCTTGCTGACATGCGGAACCCCGCGATGGCTCAACCAACCAACAAGTCGGCACCGAAATGATTCCGTGACCATTTTGTTGGGGGAGGGGGATATATATTAGGTATTTGTGGTACTTGTAAGCAAAACGTTATAGTGAGACATGTACACTATTGTTTGTGAAAATTGCATCATCTAGAAAGAATGGCCCAAATGAATCCAAACTCGGAGTATGTGTATAACAGTGTACCAGCAATAGTGTTTATGATTGCAGAGAGATAGCGTACACGTAGTCCCAGCAGCACCCACGCTTGTCTGACCGGAAGGTCCTTGTTACGCCAAGCTGTCAGTTAAGAGCCGTTAAATGAAGTGAAAGCAAGTGCCAGTATGCCGCGTCGACGTCAAAGGGCACCATATCAAATGTGAGAGGATACGAACGGGGCAGAATGATCGGTTTCCAGGAAACGAATTTGTCATACCATGACATTTTGGCTTGTACAGGACATGCTGCAACGACAATGATGCGTGTGTGGCACCAGTGGGTAGAAGAGGGTCGTAAGCAGCGACGAGCGGATATTGGACCACGGAAGGTGACCACAGTACGGGATGAGCGCCATCTTGTGCGCATGGTAATAACGGCCCGTACAACTTCGTTCACAGTGTTGGCTCGACACTGGAGCACTGCAACGGGGGTGGACCTTTCTGCCTCGACGGTTCGATGCCGTCTGCTACGGGTTGGACTGGTGGAACAAATGCTTCGGTGTGCAATGCACAATGCCTGGCAAGATGTGGCAAGGAATGTTCAAGCCTTCTTCAATGAACGACGGGTACCACTGCTTCCCTGGCATGCACGTATGCCTGATATGTCGCCCTTCGAATATGTCTGGGGTATGGTTGGTCGGCGACTTGTTCGCCACGGTCCTCCAGCTACCACTGTTGATACTTTGTGGACTCGCATACAAACCATGTGGAGGGAGATGCCCCAGGAACATAACCAGGTCCTCTTTGATTCCATGCCCCGACGTTTATAGACTCTGGTTGCAGCACTTTGGGGCTTCACACCATACTGAATTTCAAGGACAGATATCGTGTACAGTTCTGTATTACTAATCAATTGTGTATTGTCATGTACCTTATATGGGGTACAAATTTCGTTTCAAGCACACTTATACTCCTTGGTGTTGCATTTTTCACAAACGTTAGTGTATTTAACTCTTTACCGAATGAACTTGTTTGTAACATTCTGAGTATTATATCGTTTCTTAGGTATATACCTTTTTTATAGCTTCTGACCATCTTGGCTATTGCGTTATGTATTGATTCTTTTTTCAGCATCATAACGCATGTCATTACAGCCCTAGTAGTTTGGAATTATTTTTGCGTTAAAAATAAATTGATAAATTTCTTATGCACCATTTTTTTTGTAGATTTTCCTATGCATCATTTCCTTACGTTGGTTTATTATGTGCCAAGTACAGAAATGTTCAGTGATTAAAAAAATAATTTCAATACATTACGTAACGACTTGTAACCAATCTACATTCAACGGGTGTGTAGTGCGTCGTAAATTAAGTGTACAGCTTTATTAATTAATATTTAAGCGAAGTCGCTGTCTCCCTGTTGGATTTCAGTACGTGATTTATGTTTTCTCAAGAATCAGAAATTTTTTTACATTAGCTTGATTGAAATTGTTCCTCCAGAAGATATAAGATACAATTCCTTAGTTAATAATTTTGTCCATGTTGGTTGTTCACAGTACTTGTTTAGATATATGTTAGGTTCCATTCGCCTGTCAGTTTCTCATTATTTACACCCTAGAGCTTATTTCTGGGTCCCAGACCCCCTTCCACGGTTTTTTTCGCACGTTAACAAAAGTGTTACTAATCGCTCGTAACACAGATTATGATGTTTTGATAAGAATTTGATGCTGTCTGTCGTAGTTTGGCGTGTTGACTCCACTGACTGGTTCGGAAACCCAAATGCAGTACGCTTAGCGATAAATTTACACGTGTATGGTTAAGGACGGTTTTCTTATTAACTCGTGTATTACTGTGAGTTGGAAGATCACAAGTGTTATCTTTGTAGTAGAGATTTTGAATAAAGACGTACTTTATATTAATACGTAAATTTTTTCTTTGCATTACTGAAGGCTTTATTCGGAAAATAAAGTACGGAAATAGTAATGAAACTACATGACTAAATATTTTAATACCCTTGTCGTCGGTTGCATTTAGCACACGAGGGAGCCCCTCGCATGAATCACAGTTCTTGCCAGTAGTTAAATTTAAAAAGTGCTGATAGCAGTTTCCCAGCAATATATTAACATAGCTATACCTCCAGTTTAGCTAAAACGCAACACTGCGCCAGTTATTGTCACAATATTGACAGTGAATCGTGTTACTGAACAGGAGGAAGAGACGGACAGAGTTACCTACGTACCGTTAATAAATACGACGAGATTTTAAAATCCACTAATCAGGAAACGAAACTACTTTTTAGCTAACAGTGAAGTTAATGAAAGCTGAACGAAGGCCGGAAAGTATGTACAGTGTCAACAGGAAATTTAATCATCTCGGAAAAGTAACTTACCTGGATTTTCTGAGTATCGTCAACCCTGAAACAAAGGGAGGTTTAAGTAAAATTAAAATATTTTAATTTAAATTTCATAATTTTCATTTATTTTATGTGCAAATACGGCTCTGAAATTATACTAGCATACACTCAGTATAATTTCATACGCATTTAAAAACACGTACGTATAGTATTAAATTAAAAGATTAAATTTTTTGTTGTGAACAGTAATTATTACACCCGTAAAGCAAAGCATGTGGTGCTGTTTCGTGACAATGTCAAAGAATAATCACCTGTTTGACATACCATTTTTAGTTTATAGAAAAATCACTCATTGACTCCGGGCCAAACAGAATTGGTATAAGCTAGCTACTGTTTGGGAAGTCTTCTAATGTTATTCTACACTAATCGTGTAATGTACACTGTACAGTCCTTTCAGCATGTAAAATATCATCGGTAGCAACTTTCTCACTTACAGTTACTATTTTCATATACGATTTAAATTCAATTACTAGAGCTCCACATTAGAAATTACAGAACAAACTAAATATTTCAATACATTGAAAAATTTTAGTACGCGGATATTGGCCAATTACTCAGTCATTTTGCAAAATTATACCAAACTAGTGGAAAAAAACCTGTAACTGACGATACTGATGTGCACCTAATCACATGTTGAAATGATGACTTGTGAAGTTAATTGAAACAGTTTAAATCATATGAACTTGCGAAATATAATAGTTATTGTGATATTATCTTTGCAGAGTTATTTATTTATAGATTTCCTATATTATTCAACAATACATTCCATTGAAAATGAATCACCGCCAGAGCCCATGCTAAGAGAAAAGTTATTATTTCTCAGTGGTTAAAAAGTAATGAACAGTATAATAATTTTTCACTCTGACAAAATCGCTCTCTTTCTGATACAGTGAGTTTTTGATCTACCATTACGGTGAGTGCTGATCTATAACATTTGGGATGAGTAATGCAAAGAAACATGACTGCACCAGGTCGAAGAGCGTTCCCCTCCGCCAACGACGTATACGGAGTTAGCTGGTGGCTGCTGGCTTCTGAAGCCCGATACCCATCCTTCGGAACAGCACACCCCATCTACTATCATGCAAATAATTATTTTAGTGTAGCTCATTAAATGCATTGTAATTAACTTTTGAAATTAAGCTCTGTCATTAGTACATCCAGTACTGTACTGAAGGCATTGCAACTAATTATTTCATGCCCACATCTTATATATGTAAAAAATATCATCAGGCACGTGTCGTCACACTTCTGCCGACACTGTCTAAAATAATCGATAAAATTACAAGATGATTCAAAATATCCGCATATTAGAGAACTGAAGGGCACAATTAATCTATTTGCCGTAAAATCTTTTAACATGACCTACGTGCACTTTCAATTTCTTCTTCGTAGCAGGTGCCAAATAATGCAATACCTTATATGGTCCGTTCCACTGCGGTGCTATAACTTTGGGCTAAAATAATAAACTTTTGCACTCAAGTAATGCAGGTTAACAATATTAAAATCACCAATAAGTAATGTAAAATTTTTACGTTGCGCATTAAAATTTGCATCCATTTTTTATAGTGTATAACCAAGTTACGAGAAATTTCTTCTAAAATTTTGGACAAATCTTTGTTTGCTACATTTTCCACAAAAGAGGGGTGCAATACCCAAACATTGAGTAAGAGACGTAATATCATACTACCAAGGAAAACTTCTGCAGACTTGTGTTTATGAGCACTGTGTATTAATTTGTTAAAACAAAGGACAAGTTTATACAAAACCATGTCCTATTCTTTTTGTGTTCTTAACTGGAAGCAACGCAAAGCAACCTTGATATTACGGTGGACTTTCAACGAAGTTCGCCTGCAGAAATATGGTGAGGTATTTCCAATTTTTTCTCCGCAATTGAACATTCAATGCCGGAATTTCTATGACAAAAAATACGTCGCATTATCACCGACAACAAAAAAAGGTGACTCTAAATACAAAAAAATATATATATAACTACTTTGCAAATATAAGCTGCTATGACAGTCCGAAACGGAAAAAGGAAACAAAATTTGCTAAAACCATCTACAACAACTCAAATATAAACGTAACGAGACTTACTACGTGGTAAAGGGCCCATACTTCTAATTAGACCCATTCCCATACAAAATTATTGATATAACAAGAACATTTCCCTTCTTGCTTTTGATTTTTTAGTTTTACCTTGTTGGCACGGACCACATTATTTTACCCATTTCTCAATAATTTTTCCTATACCAGAGCAGGTCAAAATTTGCATTTCACATGAAATAGTTTTGTCTCTGCTGACATGGCCTCTAAAAAATTACTCATGATAATATCTAAAACACGAAATTTGATATTTTTTATCAATTCACCGACTAAATCTTTATGAATAGCATAACCTGATGTCTCTACATTAGACATGATTTGCTAGCATTTTACGTTCTTTTTGCTGATGTTCCTTTATGTCAACAAAAACGTCTGGAACATTTTGCTAATTATTTAATACTGCTTTATTTTAGCATAATCCGATGGTATTTCCCATATTACATTTATTTCATCGTAATTACGCGGAACAACCTCATCCAATTCAAATTTATCACTACAAAACATGCGCGAAAAGGTGTCTACTACAGTATTCTCCTTTCCTTTTGTATGATGAACCTTAAACTTGAAACGGGATAATCTCACTAATCAGCGTGCTGAATGACCAACAGGTTTATTAGATTTCAGACGCCATCCTAAAGTTTGGTTGTCAGTCAAAAACTCAAACGTCACGTGGTGTAAGTAGTCAGAGAAATATTCCATTCCCCATATACACTATTATCATTTCTTTTATATATCCTATATTTTATTTTCTGCTCACTGGCATATGCGATGGGAGCTAACTGTCCGTCTTTTTATCTGATCAAGCACAGCTCTTTGTGCGACTGAACTTGCGCCACAATGCGAACAGAAAATTTCCTGAAAATTTGGTAATTTCAAAACAGGCAGCTAAGTCAACTTGTCTTTTAGAATATTTAAAGCTTTTCGCTGTTCCGTGTCCCACAAAAGCATAGTATTTTTCCTTTCCAAAATTCGGAGGTTCTGTGATATGGGAAACATTCGGTATGAACTTACCATAAAATGCAACAATACCCAAAAAACATCGAACAACCTTCACGTTTTTCGGCACAGGAAAATTTACAATAGTTTTAATTTTTCTCGGGTTCATGAGTAGCTGACCATGATCTATAATAAATTCTAAGTACCTGACAAGTTGTTCTGCCCAACTTATCTTGTCAGGATTAATCGTCAGACCTGCTATCAACAAAGCCTTTAATACCAGACGAATGTATTCAAGGTACTCGTCTATGGTGTTACTATACACAAACCATCTATATACATGAACACATAATCATGCGCGTATTTACCTATCACCTGAAATAATACTCTTTATATTCCTTGTGGACCTCAGTTTATTCCCACCGGTAAATGTTTCCATTGACATAGGCCCCATGGGATTCAAAAATCTAAAGTTTCTCTAGAATACCAATAAGGTTCACACTGCAAAAACGCCAAGTTTAGGTTCAAAATGGTAAAAAAAACTTGGCCCTGCACAAATATCAACACACATTCTGTAGCACTGGTACCGGGTACTGATCATTATAAATCCTATAATTCACTAATATGTAATAATTAATTTAACTATATCTACCTGGTTGCTTCTTGGGAATGAGAAACGAGTTTGCCGGTTTGGTTTTTTTTTATGTCAACTTATTGTACCTGTTCCTTATTTGACACATTTTTTTGTCAATTGTCAATAATTTTACAAAACTGTTAACCATTTCTCTCTGAAAACATAAAATGTTGGGTTACAAACTTTTTTGTGACTCACTACTATAACTCATTGAAGTGTTTTGTGCTACGATAGTGTCCGTATTAAAATTTTGTTCTGTTATGAAATGTTACTTGTGAAATATATGTTCTACATAAAGATAATGTAATTTATATTAAGATAAATGAGGAAATTTAAATATGTTGTTAGTATTTATCTCTAATGTAATTCAGTACCACCCCATTGTCGTTCGATTGTATCGAATCTGCTATGCGAGTGAAATTGTCCAGCCTCGCAAACTTATTTGGTGCTGACGTGACCGTCTTTCTTTTCTCTTCCATGTATCATTATGTGAAGTCACGTAATTTTAACGTAATCCTATTTTTGACCAATTACGTCGTAAAGCTTTGCATCTCCGCCTGTGATGAACGTATTTTACTTGTATTTTTTTCGCGTGTTTATGTTTTTTCTGTTTTTTTTTTATTTTGGGTGGATTTTTCACTTTGCAGTGCGGTCCACCTTTCCTACATGGCTTAATACCTACATATTCCGGCATCTTGCTGCTTTAAATGCTTTGCTGATATCCAGCCCAGCCTCATGGCAACTTTGTTTCACCATGGTTGTTGATTTGCTTACCATTTCATGTCAGTGATGTTTCGCCGTGGCTGTTGATCTACTAGCTGCCTTTCAAATTCAGGAAAGTCATGTCTACATATTATTTGGTAGCATGCGGATTCGCTGCACATTTCGTACCCCGTTTGTTAATAACTGATATGGGAACTATGACGTAAAAATATAAAATGGAAAACTTTGTATGCAATAGTATAGTATGTAAAATACTTTGTGGTGCTCCAGTTCTCCCATAGTATTTAATTATGTTTCAATTAATGATTATCTAAATAACTTAAGTTGATTAATATTCACATTAACATTGTGTTGTATTTTGTATTATTCATACCAAAAAATTTTATTTTGGTCGTGTTTGAAAACAAAAGATTCTATCAAATATGTTGATACTCAAATAATTATTAAATTATTGTTATTTATTTAATTATTCAAATTAATATTTATATATTTATTAACTCTAATAAGTATTTTATTATTTTTTTGAAACCTTGCACCTTAAGTGTTTATTGGTCAATGGTTACAACATGTGAAAACAGAGTGATGATTTTTAAGTGTTTTGTTACTATATAAATTTTGGTGAAAGGAAAACGACTTTGGGGCTCGGCCTCTTTCTTTTACTATTTTAAATAGTGTAACAATGATTGCGGGAACTGACCAGTGGGTTTCCCTATGGACATTCTCTGGGAGCGGAATATGACAACGCTTGGATTGTTTGCCCCCATTTCTAAGGCTTATGATTCGCGTTACAGCCCTGTGACAGGAGGGTGGCTCAATATTTTGGTAGCATTTGGCGTGGTTTATTTGCCTGTGTGGTCCTCTTTATATTATTTCTCTCCCTCTCATGCCAGTACCCTGGATTGTGACCATAATTTAGGTGTGAGGTTTTTATGGGATAATTTGGGGTTTTAGTCATAGTTCAAATTGTTTTGTTTCTATTTGTTCACTTTTTGTTGGGTTATCTTCTAATAATGCCAGCTACTATTGTGCCGTTATTCTTGTTGAAGCAAGAATTAGTTTATGAGTTGTTGTTACGCGGAGTACAGTCTGCTGATGGTACCGTGGCTGAACTGCACAAATCACTGTACTCTGTCCTTCAGGCAAATAAGATTCCTAGTGTGACAAATTCATCTAATGTCGAAGTTAACGTGGAAAGTGAGTATTGTACATCAAAGATCTTTAGTTTGATTGAACTGGTGGATAACTTGGAGGATGAAGCTAGTAATGTCTCTCTTCCTCGTGTCAGACAGTGAATGGCACACTTAGAAAGATGTGCCACTAATCTGCTGTGTGTCTTTCATAAGGACCTATCTGACACACAAGTTGCCTCTCAAGAAAACGTCATTGAATCAGTCAAAGTTATGTCTTACACTGTTCGTAAAGCCGAAAGTAATTTGCGGCTGGACACTACCATAGAGTAGGAAATTGTCTCTTCACGTCTAGCAGAACAATTCTCTTATCTTACCTTTGCTGGACCATCCACCGCAGGTATCCAAAATCCTGTACCTAACCTTCCTAACCTTGTTAGTTACCCCACGTCCAGTCTGCTAAGTACTTTCACTACTACCGGTGCTGGTCTTGGAGAAGCATTTTTTTTCCACTGCGCAGATGTTTGGTCAAAAGCAAAATAATTTATTTTTACCCCAGGTAAATATGTCAACTGCTGTGCACACTAGCGCATATCATGTCCGTTCGGGGAAATCCCACATCCCCTAGAATGTGTGCTAAAAGAATTCCCTATTACTGATGGTTTAAATTACACTAAAGTTATTGAATTTTTGTGAATGGTTGTCAGACTGCACCAGAGTGATACTACTTCTGAACCTCACTTGTTAGAGTTCATTTAACCCTTTACTTAGGGGCTATTAAGTGAGAGATATCAACTATATGATATGAACAGTACCACGAAGATATTTTGCATTTCTTTGTTCCCTCTCGCAATTTAACTGAATTGCGTTTAAAATTTATAGATTATAAAATCTTGATGAACCACTGTTAGTTTATATCATTAGCATAAAGAAAGCTGCTCCCNCATTTTCCTTCCCGAACAATAATATCCATGAGCGCACAGTTAAGTGTTCTTTGAGAAACCAGATAATTTTGCTGCTTAGATAAATAGTGTATACACTCTCAGAACATCCGTTATGTTGACCTTAGGAGTGAAATGCCTCGTTCATTTTTTGGCCCACACAAATACCATAATCCGTAACATGACAAAACTAATACATATTCTTTACAGGAAGTATCAGACCATAAGGGTCAGTCTGACAATAACCATGATTCCAAAGAAACTGGTTCCAAAGAAGTACCGACTCCTGACAGCCAAACATGCAAGACGCCCTTGTGTAATTTTTGTAAGCTTGTAGGACATATTACCTCCAAATTTTGGAAATTAGAAAGCGTGGTCCGCGAGGAGAACAAGTGAGTGGTAATCCTCGTTTTGGGTCCTATTGCCAGGATGCACTGTACAATGCTCACGTACAACAATCTGTGGAGCTTGGTCATTTATTTAAATGCATATTTTCCACATTGTTTTATCCTAGCGATTGAGACCATTTCGCAGTTTGCCGCCTCCGCTTTCCCAATGCTGTGGCACTTCAACGACGTAACCCTCCTTGTGTGAATGTAGTTTTGTGTCCTCTTTCAATAAACACAATAATTGATTCTGGCTCTGCACGTAGCATAATTTCAGGTAAATTATTTAAAGAAAAGTGCTTGAAATTGGCAAAGACAGTAGAGAAGAACAGTTTTAAATGTTACACTGCCTCTAATGAATCGTTATCTCTATCTTGTTGTGCGGCAGCATAAATTAAGATTGCCCAGTTTACTTGAATGGTTAAATGTTTTGTGGCTGACAATTTGTGTCTAGATTGTATTTTTGAGGCAGATTTAATTAGAAGTTCAGGTGTCACCTTAGATATTCAAGACAATCATATTTTCTTTAAGTTCGCCACTCGCCAGATAATACCACTTATTGGTAGTAAGAATGTTATTAATTGTTCTGCTACGAACGATAATACAGGATTTAAGGATGAGAAAGCTGCTAACCCATTCGGACATTTCTATCTAAGGGAACAATCTGATATGCAGCATATTTGTGGCAGTTTCCCTAAAGAACTGGGACTGACTAACCTTATGAAGAATGAAATACAATTGCTGGATAAAGTGTCCATTAAGTGTCAGCCACATCCTTTAGCGCCTACCAAGATGGAGCTTTTAATATCTCAAGTCCAAGACTTATTGAACAAAGGTGTGATTGAGCAGTCTACCTCTCAGTATGCCAACCCGGTGTTCCTTGTCCCAAAACCTAATCGTAATCGTAATCACGTAATAATGATAGACAATCGTAACCTGGATAAAAAAAATAGAAATAGAATCTGCGCCCTTGCCAGACTTACATTCTGCCTTTCATTGATTTAGTAAAGTAAAAATCATCACAACTAACGATTTCAATGCAGTGTAACACAAAATACCGTTAACTAATGAATCCAAACCCATCACTAGTTTTTGCGTTCCTTGGAACCTCTACCAATTCACCTGTGAGCCTTTTGNATAGACAATCGTAACCTGGATAAAAAAAATAGAAATAGAATCTGCGCCCTGGCCGGACTTGCATTCTGCCTTGCCTTTCATTGATTTAGTAAAGTAAAAATCATCACAACTAACGATTTCAATGCAGTCTAACACAAAATACCGTTAACTAATGAATCCAAACCCATCACTAGTTTTTGCGTTCCTTGGAACCTCTACCAATTCACCTGTGAGCCTTTTCGTATGGCTAGAGGAGCAGAAGTTCTCACAAGACTACTGGACATGATATTCCACGATGTAAAATTCCTATTTGTTTACAATTATTAATATGACCTAAATGTTTATTCCGACAGTTTTGAATAATACCATGAGCATTTGAAAGAAGTACTGTCCAGACTATAAAAGGCAGGATTGACAGTGAACCCCGCCATAAATAAATTTGCTGTCCCAGAAATTTGTTTCGTTGAATATAAGATTTCTTCTCAAGGCACAGCTATTGACCCTGAAAGGATTAAAGCGATTCAAGAACTTCCCCGGCCCAGGGATGCCAAGGGCATTGCCCTCGGGTGCAATTTTTTAGAAAAGTATATACCTAACCTCGATGAAAAGGATACACCTCTAAATCAGTTAACAAATAAATTCGCCCAGTTTGAATGTCGTCCTGAACATCAAAACGCATTTGAAAACTTGAAACATGATATCATACACCCCCTCCTATGCTTTGGATGGCAGATTTCCCTTAACAATTAATTTTGCAAAGAGATGCCTCGAGCTAAGCTGTAGGAGCAGTTCTAGTGCAGGAAGATAATGATGGGTGACTGCCTATTGCTTCCGCATCATGTATGCTAACTGCCCAGGAGGGAATGTTGTTGACCATCTACGAACTAGAATGTCTGGCCGTGGTATTTAGGATTTAAAAGTTCCATCAGTATCCGGAGAACGTCGAATTCCTTCTAGAGACAGATAATCAGGTGTTTTCATGGCACTTATTTCACCCTCGGTAGTTGGGTAAAATAGGCTGTTGGTTAATGCGAATATCATCCCTGAAGTTTAAAGTTCAACACATCAGAGGGACACATAATGTTGTTGCCGATATACACACGCGCATGTTTGAAGGAACCAATTCTCTTGATGACAGTGAAACTTTTCCAAGTTGTAACCTTTTAATTGTATTTCCACATGCTTTTGAAATAATTAAAAGTTACCAAGAACAAGAACCAGAACTGAAACTGGTCATACAAAATGTCAGTTTTGGTAGTGAACAAAAACAGTTCCCTTTGTCCAAGGGTGTTCTCTACTGCAAAACCCGGGACAATCGGAAGTGTGTTATCTTGCCTTGTATTTCGAAACCTATGATATTAAATTATCTTAATTTTTCTCCAGCAGGCAGACATCTTGGCACCTATAAAACTATTGAGGCCATTAGAAATAATTTTATTTGTAAGTACATGATTGCCGAAATTGCTGATAGTGTCAACATTTGTCAGCTCTGTGCTATGAGCAAACCAGCTCAGAAAATACAGTTGAGTTTTTTCACTTCCGCAGTACCGAAAAGACCAATGTAAAAATTATTTATTGATTTATTGTGACCCTTGCTGAAGAGTAAGTCTGGTAACAACACACTGTATTGATGCCTTTTATAAATTTGTTTCGTTGATACCCCTAAGGAAAGTTGACTCCTTCTCCACTATACAGGCTTTTCAGGCTCATGTTTTTCAGAATTTTTGTGTGCCATCTTCCATAATCTCTGACAATGGTTCACAATTCACTTCCAAATCTTTAAGCATATGTATTTTAATTTTGGATCAAACATATTACTCTGTCACCACATTACCCTCCACCTTCGCATGCGGAGCGTTTCAACAGAAACACCCGTAGAGCTTTGATTGCTTTACAATCAACTACTTTTGGGTTAATGTTCACTCATTAGCATAACCAACCTCTGTCTAATCTGTGGCAATTAAGTGACTGGCTTCACGATGATGTTCGAAACCTCAGAGAAGTTTGGGCATCTGGCCTTAGAATTTAAAAATGCTGCTCATGAGCGGATAATAATGAGGTAAAACGCAAACTGTAAACACAATACTTTCAAGCCTGGGGATCTAGTCGCGTTCATAACTCACGCCACCAGCAAGCAGTGTGGAAAAAGGATAGCAAAACTATCGTTTCGTTGGGCCGGTCCTTACCAGATCCATAAGTTTTTAACCCCTATGACATCCCGTCTGGCTGATCCTGAAACTGGAACTTGTGCAATGTGTACGCAAATCTACCATTTGAAGAAATTTTATCCAAAACCTTTGGCATTGTCATGTCTTACAGTATGAGGTTCCTTTCAGGTCCTAACTGTGACGATTGCCCATTTATGCATTGCTTACTCTGATACAAAGTTGGCTGTGGACTGATCACCCACTTGCCAGAGTCTGCATAGGGTCATCTTCTTTCTTGATATTAAATCGGCCTAAGTTCAAAGAACAATCAATGTTGGTAATTTTAAGTTATTGGTATTATTTTGTAATTTATGATATGCCTTATGTATTAAATCTTGTAATGGTGTGTGGATACTGATTTATTTCTTGGGAAATGAATTTGTTTTAATTTTGGGATATATAGTTTTGGAGTAATTGTTAGTTTATGTTTGGGAATTATGGTATTGTTCAACATTTTCATATCTTGTTTGGTTTTTTCTACTAGAGGCACCCTTGTTTGTTTTAGTGTGTTACAGCCACTCTTGGAAGTGTTCTTACCTTTTGGAGTTCCACCTTGTTCCTTTTTTTCTTTATCTACACCTTCACCGCCCTGTTCTGTTCAGTGGTCACGGTAATAAATTTCCATTTTGGTGCTGTTTTTTTTAAAAGATAATGACATCTTGTTGTCGGACAACTACTACTCCAGTGTGTCACTACAATTTGTTGAAACTGCAAGAAGAATCCAGTGATCTTGACGCTTTTATCCAATCCGTTATTGATGTGCATGGCGGTGAAAATAAAACTCCTCGCAAAAATTTTACTTTTGACAAAAACTTTCTGTTTGCAGTGTCACAGCATAAGGAAACAGAATTAGCTTTCGAATCTGCGGTTCCAACATTAACCTCTTCGCTCCCTTAGAGTTCCAGACAAAAGAGAGGAATGTTAAATATTTCGGAGAGGGGGCGGGGATCTGCAGAACATTATTTGGGGCCATGAATAGTGATGATCTCAATCAAACACCTGGAGAACAGACTAAATTCAGTTTCGGATACACAAGAAGATATTTCCACTAACTTATAAGATCATATTATTCTACCTAAAAACCTTGATGATCGTGTTTTAAGTAATACGAAACGTATACAAAACTGGCATTTTGTTACTTGAAACATTACCATAAATTATATCGTCTAATAAATTATACTGTACAAGAAGTGATAAGTAACATGGATATTGCAGTTTTTAGAATTTATCTCAATACTAGCTTATTAAATGTCAGAGAAGCACTATCCAATGCTAGACTTGAGATATATGACTTGAAACATGCAGATGAAACCAGTGTTCATGGCAGACTGATTTCTACTTTAGATAGTGCTGTCTCATTTATTAAAGTCTTAAGCAAAATCCAGCATTTAATTACTTAACTTGTCTATATGATTGTCCCTGTCACACATGAAAATCTAGATGTGTTTTATGGTCTTGGTGCTGTAAAGGCTGTTATTTATAATGACCACTTAATGTTCTTGTTAATGTACCCTTGGCCAATAATGATAGTCTCTTTGAGCGTTATAGAATTTTCGCTGTACCTTTCCTGTTCCCTAAAATAAACTGTTATCTTCTGTTTCACCTTAATGAAATCTTGGTTTTAGTCCTGACCAAAAGTCTTTTCAGGAGTGAACTGTAATATTTTGGTTAATTGTAAAGCTCATAGCCTTAATCTCTGACCTTCTAACTTCCCTATCTTTGATGCTCATGTCATGAGCAGTGAATGCAACCTATTTCCGGGCAGGCTATATCTGGTTTCCTGTGAGAAGTCGTTTGTCATTCTTGAACTTCCATTCGTCCTGAAAACTAGTTCACTTTGGCACTTCGCTACTAAATTCCCTATTAAAGCAACCTGCCTTTGCAGATCCACTGTCGACCCATTATCACTTTTACTATTTTTTTTAATGGGACTGGGTCTAAAACAATGCTAGCCACAGTGATGTTGTCAGTCCTTTCTTTAAAATGTTTGGTTCGGTGAATTCCGCCATCCATCTAAACCTATATTTTCGAATGCTCCAGGTTCCTAAATTTGCTGGTACACTTTCATTGTTCCACTTTTCAAAATTCCGTAATATTTCAATCAATGATTATTTGGCTAAAGAATTGGATCTTATGATATCTCAACCACATGGCTCTGATATTCATGATATTCTCAGATTCTTGCAACCACAACATTTAAAACATCCTGATACTGACATGTACTTAGTTCCTCTCATAATTTGCCATACACTTAGTGCCATTTCGCTTGGTCTGTGCCATTTTATTTTGCAAAAAGTTTATTATAAACCAAAACACTCACCTCCTATCACCCGTACCACATCCTCTACCGTTCCTGAGCGAAATGTAGTTGTGACCTCGCCTCCTCGTACTGCAGAAACTAGTAGTTAAGTTACTGATGTCAGGTTAGCCTATGTAGTTGTTTTGGTAAGTTAGGTGTGTAGCCCTTGGGTGGCTCTCTATGGAAACCATTTAGGGTGTGGTTTGGTTTGAGGGAGGGAGTGTTGTGCAGTTTTGGTTTTTTTTTTAGTGGCACTTACCTGTTCAAACTTTAATTCACTTTTCAGCGATATTTATGGCAAAGAGCTGTCGTTTGTCACTGTTCTTTATCTTACTCATTCTTCTGTTAATTATGAATAATTTTACTTAACTGTAGATTATTGGTATCTGAAATCATAAAATGATGGGTTAATTATAATTAAAAATACACCGTTTTATAAACACCCTTTTTAGTGACTCTCTATTATGAATTATTCAAGTATTATTTGCCACGATAGATGGTACTTAAGAATCTCTGTTAAAAAATGTTCTTGTTGTGAAATGTTACTTGTAAAATAAGAGGTTTTGAATAACGTTAATTTTGTTCTTATGATGAGAAAAAAGGAAATTTAAATATGTTGTTAGTATTAATCTCCAACGTAATTCGCCACCACCGCATGGCCATTCGATTGAATCGAATCTGTCATACAAGCGAAAGCGTCCAGTCGCGCTAACTAATTTGGTGTTGACGAGGCGTACTTTCGTTTCTATTTCAAGTATCTCTATGTGAAGTCACGTAATTTTTACGTAAACCTATGTTCAGCCAATTATTTCGTAAAGCTTTGCATCACCGCCTGTGGTGAGTATATTTTATTTGTTTTTTATTTTCATGAGTGCATCGCATGTTAATTTTTCTCCTGTTTCATATTTTGTGTGGATTTTTTACTTTGTAATGTGGCCCACCTATCCCACATGGCTTGAAACCTATATATTATGGCATCTTGTTGCTCGAAATGCCTTGCTGATATCCAGCCCAACTTTACGGGAACAGTGTTTCACCGTGGTTGTTAATATGCTTACCGGCTTAATGGCAGTGATGTTTCGCCTTGGTTGTTGATCTGCTAGCTGCTCTTCAAATTCAGAAAAGCCATGTCAACTTATTATTTGATCGCATGCGGATTCACTAGACATTTCGTATTCAGTTTGTTAATAATTGATATGATAATTGTGAAGTAAAAAAAAAAATGGGAAACTTAGTATACAATAGTATTATATGTACAATACTCTGTGGTGCACCAATCCTCCCATACTATTTAATTATGTTTCAATGAATATTTTTCTTGAAAACTTAAGTTAATTAATATCCGCATTAATAATGTGTTGTATTTTGTGTTATTAATAACAAATAATTTTATTTTGGAGGTGTTTGCAAACAAAAGAACATCTTACATTTAATGATACTCAAATAATAATAATGATGTTATTATTTATTTAATTATTTAAAAACGTATTAATATATTAAATACCCTGAATTCAGTGGTTGGTTTATATTTGTCTTTTTTTTTAAACCATGCACATTAAGTTTTTGGTAAATGGTTATAACATATGAAAACGGAGTAATGATTTTGAAGTGTTATGCGACTATTTAAATTTTGTTGAAGTGAAAACGACTTCAGGTTTCGGCCCTTTTCACTTGCTCTTTTAAAGAGGGCAACACGTTTCCTTTCGGACATCCTCTGGGAGCGGAGTTGAGATCGCTTGGATTGTTTGTCCATTTCTGGAACTTATGATTCGCGTTTCAGCACGGTGACAGGAGGGTGGCTCACGAGGGACCCGCATAAGCACTGTACGAATACTCAATAATACCATCCTATATTAATTCAGCCTTTATTTGCTTGAGAATTAGAAATTTGGATGGTGTCATACGATATGAGACTGAAAACACAGGTTCATTTTACTTAAAATTAAAAGAAAGGGACTTTTAGTTAAATAACAGAAATTTTGTTGTTATAAAGTCAGCAAATTCAGTCTTCAATTTCATAATTTCCACATGAAACTGCTTCTCTTACTGAACTATTAAAAACTGTAAACAACCCGATGGCTTATTTACTAATGTTACAGGAATCTCCGGAGAAAAACCGCAATATAGACACTTATTCTTATGTCCACGCAACAATGAGTTTTTCCAAGGAAATTGTTACCTATAATATGATAATATGGCAACTCCTTAGATAATTTAAACTGCATTTCTCAATTTTGACCTTTATGGTTGCTACAGCCTGAGATTTCACTAATCCACCATCAGCAAGAGAAAATACAGCAGTCTAGTCTAACAATACTTTAATAACCACAATTAAATCAACATAAATTAACTACTTACACATCGTGGCTCATTAAAGATGCAGAAGCACCTAAATTTGTAAACACATTCACGGGAGAAAAATCCCTATTTGCAAAGGAACAAACATTAATCTTGTATGTTTTTACTAGACACTATATATTGAACACTACCAACACCTGCTTGACAGGACAATGTTTAATTTTATCACTTGAGTCTCATAGTAATATATTCGTGTCCGCCTGCGTGCAGACATCCAGTTTACTTTTGTTCTTGGTTGACTATTTGTCGGTGTGGCGACCTTTACGCGCATATTCCATGTAACTCGTAACATTACCCTTACTTGGCAAGACTTGTATCATCTTTAAAGAAACACTTTTCACTAATGTGATTTGCACAAAACCAGTGTCTACAATACCACTTTGTTTTGGTAGCCAAGTCATGCCTCTGGTGAAAATCTCTTATAACTAACTTTACTAGAGGAACTAACTCTAACAAAAATTTTGAATTTTGTGTCATTGAACTTTGGTTAAGTATGCCTCATCGTATTGGCTCCTGACATTTCTACTGATTGAATTATTTCCTGCTCAAAAGTTGTAATTGTATGCGTGGAACTTTTATATTTGAAGTATTTATAAAGTAAACGCATAATAGTTAAGTGAGATCCAACCTGTTGTAACAGATTCCAACAAAGTAATGCAAACTCCCATTTAATAACAACAGCCTGACGTAAAATTGTCTGTAAGCTCTCGAGAAATTTAAGCAACGCAAAAATATGGATAACTGTTTGCGCTCACAACTTCAAATCTAAGATGTTATACAACACTACCAAAAAGTCAACGATCTCCATTAGAATACCAGAGATTTCATTATGAATTCTACCCTCAATTCCAGAAGAACTAGATTTGAGAACTTTATATAATGGTACAAACTCACCACGATTATCTCTTGATTCGGTTGTGCACTCATTCAACACCACACCACATAATATTTCCAGTAACGCAGCAATGCTGTCGCCCTCCGCGACTTCACCTTTGAATCAGCCAAGGTGCTTTGCAATTGTTTCGTTGGACGAGTGATAGATCCAACTTGTACGCACAGCACCTGCAGGAGTCAGTACACAATTACACCGAAAAAGAAATCCTACTTTCCTCGTTTTTCAATTCCCACAACAAAAATATTTACAAATTCCACGTTTGTCAGAATGACCGGAATGGGATGGAAAGCAGAGTGCCGCAGGTTTCGGCTGTCATGAGGCGAGAACACCTGCGGCGATAATACATGAGGCGAGAACATCCACATCAACATGACCATGCATCTCGTTTTCATCAATACCAATGGTAACAACATAAGTAAAATTATAGGTTTGACGCTACTCCCCACGTGTAGGATACTGAATGGTTACAAGGGTCTGAGTTATTTTTCTGGCACAGACTATGGGCGCCTGAGATATTGTTGAATAGGGGTAATAAACAATAACTTCATAACGTCTTGGTCTTCAAAGGTGTACATTTGACTGGAAATTCGCACATACTTTCCCGGAATCAAACACATACTTTACCGGAAATACATATTTTGCCCTGCGAGTTGTGAGCCTGAAGGGCTGATTAAAGTACTTTGCCTAACATTTCTGATGTCTTGAGGGGACACTTGGCATTAGGACATGTCTCTGAGTGACGATACTGGTACTTATCTATATTGGTAGTTCTGGGTGTTCCGGCGGAAGATGGAGGTCTGGTAAATTGGTCGGTTGGCTTGTTCTCGTTGACAGCTCAACACGACTGACTGACTCTACGATACGACTGACTTACTCTTCTCTCGACATGGTGCCCTTCGTTCCAGCTACCACTCGACTCCCGTTCTCGGTATCGCACCCTGCGTCCCGATGTGGTGCTCCTGGCGGACCCTCACCCGTCTGTCGCCTCGCGGCACGAACACCGCACACTGAATGGTTCTGCTGGAGTCTGAACACCGGCCTCGGTTAACTGACTCACCCGACTGCCTCGCGTCTCGGCGTGGTGATACGACTTAAATGACTGATATCGATGTGGGATCACTGGCAAGCCCCCCACCCGACGTATGCCTCTCGGCATGATGACTGACGACTCAACCCGAGTGATGTTTTTCAACTGCTCAACTTACATGGGGCTCCGGCAAGCAGTCCCCCCCCCCCACAAACTAACCCTAACAATCTGCCAGCGCCTTCCGATGCGACCTATTACATCTGACTGATCTGAACTGACTGTCTCTCGCGTCTCGGTGTGGTGATACGACTGAAATGACTTATCTCGGTGTGGGGGTTCTGGCAAGCCCCCCACCCGACGTACACCACCTGGTGTGACGACTGACGACTCAACCCAACTGATGTGATTCAAATAACCCCCTCCTTGTACCACAAGTCGGTTTTTAATATCTTTCGACCCGCCCCCCTATATCCTTACATGTGTGACCATTAGTTGGGGAGAGGGGAGGGAGGTGACCTGTGCCCCAATGGTCAAATGCTGTCAGCCCTTCTCACTCTTCTAATTAGAGGTGTGTTGGTGCCATTTTCGCTTACCTCTGCATTTTCGTGGCACATGTCCTGGTTCTCCTGCATTTTTCTAGGGGAGGGGGAGACTCGTGGCACAACTGCCAAGCTCTGTCTGCCCTTTTCTTGTGTATCTCGGGTGGGCCGGCGATATTCTAGCCCCTGCACTCTTTGGCACATGTCTTAATTCCCTTGTGGGTGAAACTCGTTAGCCTACCTCGGCATGCGTTAATAACTTGTACATCCTCTGGGTCGACCTAACCTGGCCATGCGTGTCCTGCGGCACATGTCATCTATAAGCGCTCGCAGAGGGATGATGGGTGGATGTCAGCGATGCGTCTACTCACAATATGCGTTACTCCTAAATTCCCCTCTGGCTTCTGTGATGCTGACACACACATGCCAAGACGTCGGTGTGCAGTTGCGCTGCTGTCTTGCTCCTCTTCTGTGGCTTCCTTTCCACACATTTCGGCGTGGCACATCTCGCGGGCAGCTGGGTTTTTTCTCTCTCTCGCTTCCTTCCTCTGTCCGTCCCCTACACCGTACATCAATCGCTCAAGGATGCGCACCACAGCTAGTAGCTATCAGGTAAGCCGTCCTGCCTGCTAAAAGGATCCATAATCCTGCCTCTGCAGTAACATTCTTTGCTGATGGCATGGTTATTTACAATGTACAAATTCTTCTCACAACTCCGCAGGTCGCACACTATGGGGAATAGAAAAGTAACCTCTAAGTTTATTGGGACGGCTAAAACATTTAATTTACTTAGTCCACGGCATTAGGGGGTGGCACAAAAGCTGACGGACTGTTTTAGGGCCTAATTCTGCCTTGGACAGCATGTACAAGTTTAACCTCTTGCTACATATTTGAAATCGCAAAAACAAAACATTCACAGGGTAATACACATCTCGGACTTACATTACATATACAGTTACATTGGTACACAGTTCACTACATGACCAAAAGTAGTCCATCCAGACCACAGTACTTTTACTTTTTTCTTTTCTTCTATGCTTCTGCCATCCTGGCAAATTGGGGCCTTTATTGAACATTGGCAAACAAGTTAGGTGGCTGATGGCTGGTCATTGGCAAAGCTGCGTAGAAGATGTTGCGTGTAGTGACATGGTACATTTTTACTTGTACAGATGGCTCACAGGCCATTTAGAGAAAAAAAAAACTCTAATATTTTCCTGCCTCTACTGGACACTCTTCTCCTGAATTCAAACTTATCTCCTGCACTCTCTGCAGCTTTTACAAGTGGTCTTAAAGTAGGCAGAAGCCAATACACAATTTACTTCACAGGCAGTGTAAAGAAAAAAAACAATAAAACTCTTATCTTATCATGCCTCTCTGCCACTCCTCCGAGCGGTCTTACGGCGGGCGGAAGTGAACACATTATGGGCCCAGGCAAAACAAACACAATATCGCTCGACAGAGGGCCTAAATTCCTAACTTAGATATGGTAAACACAGCTACCGGACTCTGGTCGTTCGAAGCTCTGGGATGTCCGGCTCTTTGTCGCACTCATGTTTGGCGTGAGGTCTGGCAAGCCAGCCTAGCGCTCTCAGCGGGAGACATGGTGTCAATAAACTTACCTCATGCCACACAGAGTCTGTCTCCGTCAGATGAGGTGGTGCCTCGCCCTGTCCGCATTGGCACTTAGATAGTGTGCTGGGGGTGTGGGGAAGGGACAAGGCTGTCACCTTCCTCTCGTACTGGTGTCCTCTCTGGACTGCTGCGGGCTCAGCATTGAGTCAGCTTTGGTCTCCCAGGTTTGGTTCTCTGTCAGTGTATTTCTCTTAGCTCCTTTGCATTCAACTACTTTATCTTCCTCGTTTGCTGTCAGCCTCCATTCGCTTCGTTCTTCTAGTGCATTCCTTCACACCCTCATTCCTGCGCATGAATATTTTTGCCCAAGTGCAAGTCTCATTGACTGGTGCTCCGGGCATGTTATCGCCAGGTGGGATTGCTCGGGTGTCTGAGATAGTGCTGTGGCTGTGCTGCATTAGGGCTATTACACACTATCCCAACGTCACCATCCACCACCAGGTGAATTTGTGACCTAATATTCCTACTATTACTTATTCTTGCTTCTTCCTCCCGTTCCTGCGTATTATTTGTGGCATGGTAAGTACGCCTTACCGACGCTCCTGGTTACTGTTATCATCCAGCGTGGTTTTTCACCCGACTGCCTGACCTGTTATCTCCATGTCGTTGTCCCCATCCAGTGGACTAGCGACCTAATGCTCCGCTAATCTCCCTTCGCTTCTTCGCCTTTCGTCATCTAATCTTCTTTCCCGCTCCCGTCTGCTCCTCGCTAATCTCTCTTCGCTTCTATGCTTTATGTCTTCTCGTCTCCTTTCGCCTACTCTCGCCACGCCATGGTCCCCCATCCAGTAGACTAGTGGCATATTTTTCCACTACTCTCACTTTGTCTCTTCGTTCGCTTCTCTTTTCGTACATGTTAATTCCTAGGCTGCCTGCCTCGATAATTTTGACTCGTCGTGGGCTAATATTGAATGCCAAGGGGTTTTAGACTCCCCAAAGTCGATTTTAGCCTGACTCCTGGTTAAGGGAGAGACTCATTTATCTTGGGCATAGTCTTGTTCTTGTTTAATGCCTAAAATGACTTAACTACACCCCACATTGGACACCACATTAACTTGATGCTACTCCCAACCTGTAGGATACATGGTGGTTCATAGGGTCTAAGTTATTTTTCTTGTGCAGACTATGGGCCCATGGGATATTGTTGAATAGGGATAGTAAACAATAACTTCATAACATCTTGGTCTTAAAAGTTGTATAATTCACTGTAAATTCGTACCCACTTTTACGGAAACAAACACATACTTTACAGGAAATTCTCACATTCTTTACCAGAAATACATATTTTACCCTGCGAATTGTGAGCCTGGAGAGCTAATTAAAGTGCTGTGGCTAGCATTTCTGTTGTCTTGGGGGACACTAGGCATCGGGACATGTATCTGAGCGACGATACTGGTACTTATCTGGATTGGTAGTTCTGGGTGTTCCGGTAGTAGATTGAGGTCTGGTAAGTTGGTCGGCCCTTTCATAGGCCATCGGTTGGGTTGTTCTCATTGACAGCTCACCACGACTGAATGACTCCACAATACAACTGACCGATTCTTCTCTCGGCATGGTGCCCTTTGTTCCGGCTACCACACGACTCCCGTTATCTGTGTCCCGATGTGGTGCTCGTGGCAATCCCTCACCTGTCTATCGCCTCGCAGCGCAGCCGCTGCACACTGACTGATTCTGCCAGGGTCCGAACCCCGGCCTCGGTTGACTTACTCACCCGACTGCCTCGCATCTTGGCATGGTGATACGACTGAAACGGCTGATCTCAAAATGGGGGCTCCGGCGAGCCCTCCACTCGATGTAAGCCTCTAGGCATGACGACTGACGACTCAACCCGACTGATGTGATTCAACTGACCTCCTCCTTGCCCCACAAGTCAGCTTTTAACCTCTTTCGATCGCTCCAGATCCTTGCATGTATGTCCATTCATTGGGTGAGGGGGAGAAGGGTTACCTGTGCCCCTATAGCCAAATGCTGTCAGCCCTTCTTACTCGTCTATCTTGTGGTGTGTTGGCGCGATTCTCGCTTACCTCTGCTTTTTCGCAGCACATGTCCAAGTTCTCACGCATTTTGCCAGGGGAGGGGGAGACTTGTGGCACAACTACCAAGCTCTGCCAGCCCTTTTCTTGTTTATCTCGGGTGGGTCGGCGATATACTAGCCGCTGCGCTCCTTGGCACGTGTTTTAATTCCTTGGTGGGCGAAACTCGCTAGCCTACCTCGGCATGACCTCAGCAATCGTTATTGACTTGTACATCTTCTCGGGTAGACCTGACATGGCCGTGCTTGTCACGCATCGCGTGCTAAGGCGCTCGC
>NQII01000824.1:385873-423993 GCA_002778355.1 Clitarchus hookeri | reverse complement strand
GGGATGTCAGCGATGCTTCTACTTACAATGTGCGTTACACGTCAGTTTCATAAAAATAATCAAAAACTTGTTCATCTTCCAACATAATAAATGACCAAGCTTAAACCAAGTTAAAATCAATCAAGTTAAACCAAAGAAATCGAAAACCATCCCAAAGGAAACAATTGCAAACTTCCCCGAGTTGTAAAAAATTTAGTGAATCTAATTAATTTGGTTTTTCTCTAATTTAGGCTAAATATTTTACATATATTTCTCAAAATGCCTAGATTTTTTACCCATTACAAAGTGTATAAAACAATATGAAATATATTAAAACTTTAAATCTTTTACAATATGCAAAATAATGTATTTTTACAATATTACTGGGCTCAAGTATTACATATTAACAATCAAATGCCAGTATGAAAAAATAAACAATAAAAAAATATTTTCTTCCTAAGTGTCCTCTATGCCTATCCTTATCGCTCTCTCTTCTCCAGGAGACAGCACCTCCTTTAAGTAGTTTACAAGCTTCCAGAGTTGGTCATCCAGGGCATTTATGAAACTCCCAGAAAGATGGCTCCGTTTCTTTCTCGCAAAAAATTCAAATTTCGGTGACATAACAGGCTCCGCCGTGGTGTTTACAGAAAACCGCTACCCATGTGCTGAGGAGTGGATCGACAGAGGAGGGGGTGGGTAAAGCCACCAACAGTTGTCAGTTGGTAAATTTGCAAGTTCCTCGCAGCAGGGACAGATGCTCATGCCCTACGTCCTGCTACAGCAGAGGTCCAACGGGACATAATTAGGTATGTTTCATCATATGTCTCCCGACACACTCCTAGGGTGCGAAAATCTGCAAACTTCGTTGGCGTGGAGTATTGTGTGGTGTTTCAGGCATAGAGTAACTAAATAAAGTTGTAAGTGTTGGAATTATGCAATACTTGTTGTGAGCCATGTCGCGAAATAGTATGCGAGGTATGTAAAATCCATCGGAGTGTGATATGAACTATGCTGCGAACCATGTTACACCCTTCAAACATTCATCTAGGTACATTGTGGACCTTCTCACAAACCAAAATTCGATAAAAAAAAAAAGATGGTATCTCAAAGCATGTCGCCAGCTATGTGTCATGTATTAATGTGTGACGAGGTTCGGTCGGTCGAGGATCGAATAACTTCTCCACAACAAAAAAAACCACGAGACCTCAGGGATGAAGATGGAGGTGTAGCATTCATCTTCAGTTTCGTCTCTGACGAAGCTGAGATCTTGTGGTGGTTTGGTGGTGAAGTTACTCCACCATAGACCGACTGACCATCGTCACAATTTGATTCATGATGTGGCTCATGATATTCTCTCAGACACTTTTCGTAACTGACTTCTTGGTACGTGACATATTCGATTACACAATTTTAGGTATGTTTCGTATATCATGTCACAATTCGCAGTATTGTTCACAGCACACTTTGAGTGTTGTTAAATAGATCGCATATTAGTTCAAGGCTTGGCTGGCAGCAAGCTCCGCATAATATCCTATACTCAATACTAGATTCGCTGTATGATCGTGGTGGGTGACGTGTTTTAAGGATTTGTGCGAAGTTTTTGAGAAGTTTTGGAACATTTTTGCACAAAGAGGTTAACAATGAGACTCGCATCAGGCGACCTATTCCAAGATTTGTGGTTATTGTTAGTTTCAGATGGTGGTTATGGCTGGTTGGCCTTGCTGCTACGTCATGTTGATTGTCGATGTGTTTAGCTGGTATTGGTTTCGGTACAAGCCAGTCTGGTTTGGAGTTACTTCTTGATCAGTATGTTTGGTAGTTATGGTTGGTTGGCCTGGATGGTTGGCACATTAGTCTGGTATGGACAGGTAATATGGGTGAGGCTGTTTGGTTGTTTAGTCCGTTCGGCTGGTAGAGCACTTTGGTAAGGTATGCTGGTAATCGTCAATCTGTATGACTTATAGCCTGGTCTGCATGATCAGATGTTGTGGTTGGCCGATCTTGATTGTTGTTAGACTGGTCCGATGGAATAGTAGTTTGGTATGACCAGTCCGTATGGTTTGAGGGTGTGGCTGGCTGGCATGGTTGGCTTGTATTGTTGGCTCATATGGTTTGTTCACCTGGTGCGCCTGGTATGGTTGGTATTTATAGCTGGCTAGTATAACCAGTTCATGTGGTTGTTTGGTATAGCTGGTTCATGTAATAGGCAGGTATGGATGGTTTATATGGTTATTCTTTATGAATGGCAGGTTTGGTCTGTTCGTGTCATATTGCTGAGTGGCATGGTTGGCTGGAATGGTTCGTTCGTATCGTCGATTCGTATGATTGGCTGGTATGGTTGGCTCGTATGGATGTTTGTATGCTTGGTCTTGTTCATTAGCATGCCCAGTTGGTCTTGCTGGTCTGTTGGCCTGTTTGGGTGGTGTGTATGTTTGGTATGGATGTTTCATATGTTCGATTACTATGGTCAGCTGGTGTGGTTGGTATGGTCGACTGGCATGGTTGGTTTGTATGGTCGGCTTGTTTCGTCGAAATGTTTTGATTGGGAGGTTGGCAGTAAAGGAGGGGTAGTAGGGCATCGGTTAGGGTGGCGNTTTTTTTTTAGGTAGGAGGTGGGGTGGATAGGGAGTGAGGTGAGCATGGTGGTGCCTGGTGGAGGTAGGGGGTAGGTTCAGGATAGTGTTTGGGGGAGGAAGCTATGGCCGCTAATCCGTCCGATCCGATGGACCTGACTCGAAGCCTCAAATCTGCTTTTACTGCTCTCATACCGCTTAGAGCTTCGAATCTGCTTGCTTCTCTGAGGACATTAAGACTCTCGCATCGCGAAGCCTTGAATCCACTTTTCTCATTTGAGAACTTCATTAGAACATTTTTCTATACATTTATTTTTAGTTTTTGGTGAAAACAAAGTTCCCGGTGCAACCGGCGCTGGCCTCACCAAACCGTGGCTGATATCTATTGCGATTCTTTCCACTTTACTTTAACTCCCGCAAGGTAGATCTTAATCGGCTCTTTTTGTTCACAGGGTACTGCCAGGAACTTTGAATTTTGAACTCCGTCATGCTGGTCCAAAATTAATGAAAAACACGAAATCTAAATACTTACAATGACCCACATATACCTATTCGCGCTCGCGCTTGTCCTTCCACGGGAAAAGTTGAGCATGACGGCACACCCTTAGCACATTCTCGGCTTCAGTGCGCCCGTGCTCTTTTTGGTGAAAACAGTAATTTTTAGTCAAAATAATTAATTTCTGAACTGATTATTTTGTGAAACGAGTAATTTTATAGATAGCATGGCGACCCGAGGCCGCCGAGTGCGGGCCCTGACTATGATATGAACCAACATTGTGAACAGCTCCTAGCTCCTAGCTCTTACTCCGTCCATCTATGTCCCAGAACCTATATAATCCTACCACTTAGAGTCAAACGTATCTTTAATTGCAACAAACAATCTTAGAGTTAAGGGCAACAAAATAAGGGGCGCAAAATAATTTGGTTTCGACAACAAAATACTTATTTGTTGTGCCAAACAAACTTTGTTTTAAACAATAAATTTTTTTTCTCAGTAAAGATAATTAAGAAATATGATTTAAGAACTTCTTGTCGGGTGGTTTTGCATGTGTTGTTGTGTTCATCATCCTCCAGAAACCCTTCTTCACGATACAACGTTAAGGTCAATATTAGCACATTGGAAATTAAGTCCTCATTTTGTGTGTCAGTGATAACTTCAAAAACAGTAATTGTTGCTTTGCTTCAATTTTATCCGCACGTGTATGTTTCTAAAACGATTGCATAGCATTTTTTAATTAAAGTATGAAGGAATTTCTTAAATTAAAGGAATCGTTAAAGAATGCTATACATGAAAATTAATCGTTCAATATTCGTAAAAGCCTTTTTGTCATCGTTACAAAACCAAAAATTATAAAGTCATGGAGAAGTGAAACATTTAAATTCTTTAAACTTTACTTTTTTCTATAGGCTTGTATATTCTCTGTTTATACATTCTTAGCACGGATATAAGAATTTGGTGTCTTGAAATGGGTTCTGGAGACATGTCAATTGAGCAGTCAAGAGTATCTCGTATATCCTCTGCTGCCGTTAGCTCTACAGGCGCGCGTTGACTCAGACGGGGGAAAATGGCTGCCGCCAATTAGTTGTTCGTACTTCCTCAACTGGAGCTTCTGGGTCTCGCCTCCTCCTTCTACATCTCCTCCTCCTCCTTCCTTCTTCACACATTAAGTCTTCTCTCCCTTGACGGCTACTACCCTCGTCACACAGTCAACCTAGAGCCAGACTGATTAGATTGCTGTTTGTTATTCTGACCTGCCGGATACTACAAATCATGCGTCGTCAGACAGTCCTTTACAGCCCGAGGTGAGCAGGATCACCAACGAGCAGGCAACTTTGGTGTGATCCGCTCAATAGCTATTAAGCTCGTGCGGACATATCTGACCGAAACTGAGGCAAAAGAATGAACAACAGTCAAGTGACATTAATTCTACATATTTCTTTCATCATTTTACACTGATGACTTTGCTTTTCCCTAACCTTTGCCAGCTGGTGTCACAACACACATGTCACACGTGTCAGAAAGTCCTTACAATATCCCAAAAAGCTTTGTTGAAAAACAATTGCAATCATTCATCCTACACATTTTCACACTTAGTCTCTAGGACAAACATACTAACAGACATTTCCAAAGCATCGAATTTCTTGGAGATGAGGACGACTATTAGACATATTCTTTAGCAAGGAGTTATATTTAAATGTTTCTGTTTATGTCCCCCTAAATAGACTTCAAAATCAAATCACTGTTAATGCTTTATACATTTAATTTATTATCATATTTAGAACACGTTCCATAGCATTTGTGAATTCTTGTCTGCTACGTTAAATATTATAAATATGTCAAAGTTAAGCCTTTGAAAACGTAGTAATTATATCATACCTGCTTTGTTAAGCAACAGACAAAGGGAAAAGATTTTTAAAGTGCGACATTCTAAGCAACGACCACTTTGTAATTAATAATTCATTATCTAAACCGTTCAAAACATAGAAATATTTTCCTTGATAAACATTATTATTATTATTTTTCAACAAAAGTTGGACAAATAGTTACTGTAAGTAAGAAAATAATTTTATAGTTAACCAATACACATATGACAAATTACTAATGCCACGTGTGCACATGACGATTTTTTTTTACCAACAAGGTATGTAGGTTTTTTTTTTATTAGCAGTCTATGCCACCAGGTATTTCTGTTACCAGTTATCCTTTTTGGGGTGATAGTCACCCTCAGAAGACATATAAATTGCAAAATTTGAGAAATGCAGTTTATATAAGAAAAATTTAATTTAATCTGTATTTTCCGTGGAAGATAACGTTTGCAAAAATGAGGCGAAGTGTTGTCTAACAAAGAATGTGCATCGCAGAGTATGTTTCAACGTGCTAAACGCAGTGCTAACGAGGATGTTGCTATTTTTATTGCAGTTTGGAATTTTTCAAATTAACAAAAAATTTCCTTAAATAACTCTATTGTTATAACGAAAACGTTTTAGCTCCTATAAAATTAATAGTCACCTACTGAAGGACGATATGAGGGTTCGTTAATAAAACACGACTAGTAGATTGTATTGCCAGCGAATAGAACATTTTCAAATGTTAACGGTGCTCCATTCACGAATAATGAATCCTGTGAATATAATATTAATTTGTAATTTTTTACTTATCTGTCGAAACGTGGTTTGAAAGCCACGTTTTTCTCTCTCTGCTTGCCAATAGAGGAACCACCCCGTCAACACTGGACGCGCATACAGTAGCGCCTATTTTCAGAGCCTCGCGTGGAGTGGCAGGACATCAAATAAAGTTGGAATGCAAAGACAGGGGAAGTGTTGGTTTCAAGTGGAACCATCAATTTTCTTTCCAGGTGTCACCATCAATCTGTGATTGACATGAAAATCCTCATTTATTAATTTGCTTTAAGAATTAAATAAATTATAACACATTGTTTATTATAGAAACATTCTTACACGCAGGTAAATGGGAAAGGAATGACGAGAACACGCTACAATATATGTAACTAGAGTTGCAGATTGTGCCCATGTACAACCACAAGATAAGAAACGAATAAAATAAATTATCGACTTCCAACGAAACACAGAAATGTCCCGAGTCCTTGGCACAAACAACAAACAAAATGCCACAAAAATCATAGCAAACCAAGTGGTATAATAAAACAACATAATTACCCAAAAGGACCCGAGCATAAACAAAGATAACAGGAAGAGATATACACAGTAAAATATTCTCATAAAAGGCAAAAGGAAGCGCTAATACACCATAATGCTGGGTGACCGCACACGCCCAAAAGAGAGAGAATGAATAATATATATACATATAAATGCAAAACTTACTTGTATGATTAAAAAACATATAGGCCCAGATGAAACCTTAATTATCTATAATGAAAAAACGTGACATGTGGTTGTGCGGTAATTAAATCTTTTCTTGAAATGTATTCATTATTTCTCTCAAAACAAGAGAGGTAAACAAAAGATTGTCATCTGAATAAATCATTAACTTCTTTTCAACATAAATTACAGACAGTCTAAATAAACATAAAGGGAGAACGCAATTCGGTGAGATTTTGTTGGAAGTAAAAGACATGCGAAGACACCATAACCGGTATATTGGTTCTGGATGAATCCTACACAACACCAGAAGCGAGGACCATTTAAGTGTCAGGCATACACGAGCAGTGTCAGTCGCTTACTTTACTACCATCCAACGTCATGTGACAGTTTCACTAGAGCATATTATCTCTACCAGTAGCATTTAAGACACCTAGTAGAGGCAAATATGCGATCCAGAAAACATGTACATGTTCTGGTATTAATGCCTCAATATTGTGATACTGTTTTGTTATGGTGCCAGCAGGGAGAAAACTTGGAATGCTAAATTTGTGTGAAACGAAAAATGTAGATTTATCATTAGGAGTGGATGACAACCATAAAGAATCGGGTGGATTGTAGTTAAGCACAGCAATCACAGATTCAGTTTACAGCAGTACACTACACATACCAATGTTGTGAATACCTGAAGAGGCAATGAACTCCGTTGGCCACTGGTAGTGATACGTGGGTCATTGAATGTACATTGGCACATTAACTACATTTTGCAGCCCCATTTGCTACGTTTCACGGATAATGCCTCAAAAGCAATATTCCAGCATGGTAATGCTCGCTGCACTCATTTATCTTTTTCAAAAAGGGTTTACGTCATATTTAAATAACTCCACGGGTATCATGATCACCTGACTGATTTTTCGCTTGTTGAACATTTCTGGTACCAGAATAGATGCCATCATTCTCCAATGTGAAGAGTTCGCGGATTCTGTTGTAAGTAGTAACACTTGTTACACGTATGTCAAAGGTTAACATACTGGGTTTGAGTCACTGTCCGATCTTATTAAATTATGAATAAAGACATAATATGTACCGATGAGATTCCAAAGGTTCCCGTCATCTGGCCCACAAGTGGCGGAGCTACGACTTTATAGAATTTCATTATTAACATTTTAAAATTTTGTCTCTACCAAGACGTCAAATAGATTTTGTGTACTAGATGATTCCTTCTCAGTACACAAATTATAATGTCAGTGTGTGTAAATCAACTTAATCACTTATTTCAGAGGTTCGAGCGATAAGTCTCAATAGAAAACGATTTATGCATAGAAATAGTTTTATAAAGTGGTCCCCATACACTGAGTCTTTCCGGGTTCTGGTGCTAACCATCAACTCCATTAGAGTGATTCCTTGCGAATTTGGTCTCCAGTATTAATAAATAATGATTAACATTATAATTCCCTATTATATTATTCGTATGACTTGATGCCCCAATAAAATTTTTAATAATATTTCCTCAAAGCAATAAGCATTAATTTCGGTTCAATGATTTATTACATTATCATGATCAGTCTATAGAGCCAAAGTTGTGGTTCTCTGCGTTGGCGCGAGCAAAATTATTTTTTCGTAGTTACTCGACTGGTAATAATTCCTTTTTTCTTTCAATATTCAGTAATGATGTGTGATGTACAAACACTGGTAGGGAAAATAGCGCCCGACAGCTGGGATGAAAATGGAATAAAAACAAATATGACTAGTAGTGTGAAAGGAGGTAAATTTTCAGTAATTTAAGGAGCAAAATAAAAGTACCATTTTGTTAATAATTGATGGTGCTATCAGGATTGAGGACTATTTTCGTAATTTTGCGCTCGCCATGATTCGGACTCACTACGTTAACGTAAAAGATAAGGTATTATTTTATTCATATCATTTATTCATGAATGGTAATATTTTAATTTACAAAATAAATAATTAAAACTAGACAAAATTGCACAAAAAAAATTTCATAATATGCTCTGAAATATTTTGTAAGTAATTTTCTAGATTGTTTTTCTCGAATTTTCACACTGAGGAAAAGGTTTTGTTGAATCAAAAGAAGTTTGTTTGGCGTAACCAAATAAATTGTTTGCTTAGGGGGAAAAAAATATTTTGGTGTTGAGACCAAATTAATGTGGTATATATTTAACCCAAGCTATATGTTGATTGGTGCAACTTAAGATATGTTTGGCTCTACGTACTTTAAAAAGTTACGGAAAATATAAAACATTAAAGCCCTAACCGATATTCAAATCTACGCCCCAGCAACCTCAGTTAAAGTAACTGTTGATATAGTAGGAACGTTTTTAACAGTTACGTAGATTTTAAAAACTGTACAACGTGCGCAAATAAATATTTTAATATTTACAATTTATCTTTATTTTTTTGTTGACCTTATTTTATCAGGATCTTTATATAATTATTAATTATCAATAAATGCACAAACAAACACTTACCATCCTAATTGACAAAAAAAAAATACGACCGAACTCTCAAGCTGACCAATTTTGGCAGTGCGAATAATCAAAATTAATGAATTTTAGGAAAACTTATAATCTACAATAATCTGGGGAAAAATACAAAAATTCCGTTAATCTGCTTGACTATGGCAGTAGGAACAATACGCATAAACCTTATCCTGGCTGTTAGAGACCTATTAAGGAATTACCAGTTGAAGCAAACATTATTAATGATTTTTATTAAAATGGATTACGAAACTTTTACGTTGGATTCATTTACAAAATGTAAGAAATTGCCTCTCAGAATATTATTATAGAAACAACTCTACTATTTATAATCACGCATTGAACGATTCTTTTCATGAAAGTAGAATGAGCGAGTGAAAAATTTTGGGCGGCTCTTAACAGCAAGGTCATGAGAGAAGAGGGTTATTGAGGGCCGATAAGGGTGAGTGAGGTGACTATGTAGCAGTGCCGGAATGAAAGAGTGGGGAAAACTGGAGATCTCCGAGAAAACCCACCGAACAGCGGCATCGTCCGGCTCGATTCTCACATGCGAAATTCCTGGGGTGACCTGGCCGTAGATTGAGCCCAGTTCGCCTTGGTGGGAGGGGAGCAGGCTAACCGCTCAGCCACAGTGGCCCCATGAAAGTAGAAGCTATGTAATTTTGTGTTCGAACTGATGTCTCAGATTTTCTTATTGCTGCAATTAAAACTTTGGAAATCTCCTTATTATATATATTTTCATAATATGCATAAAAAAAAGTTCAAGCCGAAGTAATTTTCGGATGTCTTGATAGTGATCGGTCTAGTAGTACTTGAAATATTATGTAAGCCTGTAATGATGGTGTTGTGGAGGTAGTAACTTGCAAAATGGAGAGCGATTGAAGTTATCATGTCGTGAATATAATGCACATAGTACGCTCGTAGCCACAACAAGATCGGTTTAAATTAGTTTATCAGCAAATTTTAAAGCATTTTATAACACTACATGAATAACACCGTCGCTAAAAAATAACTGAAAATGTCCTACACAAGTGTTGGATGTGGGAATTTTTAGGGATCTTACTGAAAAATTATGTTGAAATCTAAGTTTTAGGCGACATCTTTCAACACGATATAAAGGAGAACGAGGCAGGTTGACACACATTTAATTGTTTAATTTTGTATTTTGTTATTTTTTTCGGTTTACTGTATATTAAGTTACGCCACATGAATGTAACCAATAGGTTTTAAAGCATATCTTTGTATCTCTAACTTTACATCTATTGCAAAACTATTTTAAACCCACTATAATTAAAGAAAAGTCACTTGTGAATTTACTTTATCCCCGTTAATATGAAAAGTTGGTGCAAAATATTCAAATCGTTACATTGGTAAATATAAATTCGCATTTTAAAGGCAAATTCAAAATAATTTAATAGAAAATAAATATTCAATAAAATACATCGCACATGTTTCTATGGACAATCCTACAAATCAGCTTGGTCCAGTAACATTTTCACTTCCACAATTGATACATGAAATACAAAATCGCCGGGAATGTATTCTTCGCCTACCCGCTTATTACACTTACAGCACTGCACCCATTCTTCACAGCACTTAAATGTTCTGTGTGCTCCTAAGCAGTATGTATAAAGGTAGTTTCTTCCTTACTCTCCGGCTCATATTTTTGTCTGCGTAGCTTGTTTGTTTTGTTATAAGAAGAAAAAATCTGTTTGACAGTTTATTGTTTTTAAAATAGTTTTTTTTTCTCTTTTTAAAATCCGACAGATACTATTTCTTTCTCTTATTAATGTCCAAATGATAGTGTTACTTTGTATTATTAATTTCCAAAGGTTCGTGTTTCTTTATATAATTAATTTTATATGGTCGTGTTTATTTCCCTTGTTAATTTAACAAATGGTCATCTTTATTTTAGTTCTTAGTATATTGTTCTTTGTTCATCTGCCAGAGAGCCAAAACCTATTTAACAGGTACATTGGACAAAATGTAAGATTATTTTGTGTCAGGTTATTTTCGTAATCCTGCTTTCTTAAATAGTGTCGCCAACTCATGGGAAGGACGCGAGGTCTTAGAAGTAGGTGACGACGAAACAACATGGGAAGAATTAAATGGGACAGTAGAATATGTGAAAGGTCCATCAATGGTGGCAGTAGGCTCATGTCAAGTCTGTCTTTGATGTAGGATTTCATGAAATCAGCGTCGGTAAAAATGCCTGCATTCCAACGGAAAATCCCAGTTACTCTAAATCGTATATAATGTTAAAATTGGTTGCGTCTAAATTAAATCTCCAAGCTACAACGTCCGCAGTGTCGTGCGTGGTCATGGGATGTTTGTTAGTCCACGTATTTGAACAAGAGCTGTGTTGACTTAAATTTTCAAAATGCCATAAATGGTTCCATCAAGTGGCTACAATGGAGAAGAAAAGACGGCGATGACACCACAGACTGTGGAGATGCCGCTGAAGGCATCACAACCTCTATTATTTATTTATAAGTGGCACAATATTAAGCAAGTATTCTGAATGGTATATAAAATTGTTGTTCAGCTCCTCTGATTCAGCTTTGTGTTATTTTTGCGACCAATACGACTACTGCCATTGTTTCGGCAGGTATTTCATACTTAGTAGTTTTTTTCTTGTATGTGCACTCTATCATGCGATCTAAAAGAAAACAGTTATTTTATTAGGCCTAATATTAATTTTCTGTTTAATATGTAAGCAGGGAAGTAAAAATGAAACACGAAACATGCTATGAAACACATTAAAATGTTAAAATCGGTTTAATATTATAATTAATAAAACATTTTAATACTATAAAAGCTAACCGGGAAGGAACAAATCTAACTCCTAGGTTATGGGGCACCTTGGTACAGTATGCTGATGTGACTCTTATGTACTGTGGCGTGCCCCATTGCTATGTTTTTCCTTTCCAATAACATAGAACTAAAGACTCATCTAAACCGATTCTTTGTGACAGCTGAAAGTTAAGATAAAATGTCATCTTTCTGATATATACATACCAAAACATATAGTACTATGCACATACACTTACATATAGGATTATTTATAAAAGCATAATTTTACTCACGAGTTTAATATACACAAAACGGTTCTTTTCCTTAGACGCCTTCGCCATTCTCACTACCACCAACGGTAGACAAGATGGTCTTAGGAACAACTTCTGTGAGACTGGCCTCGTGGACCTGTATCCCATTACATAACTACAGCTAATGTGCCATATTGTCACTGTAGCCAAAATACCCCGGTATCCCCTAATGACGAAGTAATACATTGTTGTATTTATTGCACAAAAACGGGTTTAGTTCCGTTATATCATTACAACTCGCCATAATATATAACACAAATTGAAACAACACGAACTTTTAAAAAATAAGAAACCGAGGCCTGCACACGTGAATTTAATTTATTTTTGTTTCCATATAATAGTAATAGGAAATAATTTTTTTATATTACATTCTGGTAGTATCTGAAATATAATAGTAAAACTTGTGTTATTCGGTATACCACTATTTAAACTAATACCTAACGAAATTAACGAGTAATTAATTTTTCTCTCTGCCAAGATATTGCTAACAAACTAACTTTGTGTGAATTAGGTCTTCTTTCTGTGTTCGTATTACGTAATGAAATAAAAATAATGGCACGACCACCATATATGTGAACACGTAATGTACAGAAATCATTCCTTGTTGGAGTGACTTTAAAAGCACTTATTAATGAGCCAAGTTTGGCTGCATTCGGGTTAGTATACTCCAAAGAAATATCTGAAAGATTTATTGATTTCAATAACAATTTTTCTCAAAGTGGTAGAAAAAGGTGTCAATCAATTACCACATTAAGTTTTTTTCACGCGAACTATGTATGGTACCAACAAACTTAATTAATATAGGTACATACTCGTACTTTGGTATGTATGGCATTTCAACCTATAATATTTATAGATGCAACAATTAGAAAAAATACGATATATAAAAATTTTATATATTATCATGGTCAAATATAGCAATATTTTATTTCATACTAGGTGCGAATCGGTTTAATGGAATTAAAGATATAACGGTAGAAGTTTTCAAGATAGGTGTTTTCCCAAAGATACTGAATTATCACATTTAAAGGACGCAATTAATTACTACCATATTACAAAGTTTAAATGAAAGTAGTCTAATGCTTTGTTTGCTATTATAGTTCTCAAACCTTAATATTTATATTGATACAATTTAGGAATATTACTTTATTTAATAAAATTGTGTATGTTTAGGCAGGGTCGCCAAATTTGGAGGAAATCTTTTGAGCATTATCTAAGCTGTGATAAAATGCTTTAAATTTTAGGGTGAGGTATTCTTTAGACATAGAGGATCGATAGGAACACGAGTCCGTTTGGTGCAAAAATTGCGGAATGTCAATCTACTACTTTTCATTAATATCAATTGAATGGTTCTTGAGGTATGACATGCATGTCATGACAACCAACAATTTTCAATGCTGTCGTTTTGGAAATGAGCATCCAGCATTGTATAAAAGTGTAAAAATCGGGCAATGTTACAGAGCTTTCTAAGTCTATTGATGGTGGTGAAAATCAGTGCATTTATTGAAACTTTTCTGAGGACACACGCACATATAGGCACAGATAATTTAAACATACATACAGGAAGGATCTCTGGGCAGTCAGAGTAATCATATATTACATACGAGTTATTTATTGGTGGTCATTGCTATAAAACACCTATTTTCTCCCCGTTAATATTCATATTATTGTAAAGATAATTATAATGTTTAGGTGAAATATAGGTGGAAGTTCATTTTAGTAAAATATAAAGTTTTTTTTAAACTTAAGTTTAAAAGGTTTTTATACATGGTATAATTAATTTACAACCAAGCACGCCATAGATGGGGTGATTTTTCAAAGGTTTAACTCAATTAGTGTGTACAAACCGTGAATGAACTACAACATAACAACATGCCCACAAATATTACTCCGTGACACCATGTCCCAGTTAGAAGTTGCCGCTATTTGAGGTAAATGGTATAATTTTACACATAATAGGAAAAACAATGTCTTTACTGTTCTATTTTCATACTCTATCAGAGACTTGTGACAAAAATGAGTTCAGAGTAACTGTTGAATTTACGTCGTTCAATTTTCTGTTCTATGTACTACTGTATTTATAAATATTGTTAATAAACCAGAGAATAAAATCTTCAACCTGTTTTGTATGTTCCTTACATTTATACGGAGAGAAGGACGCCAAGATATCAAAAACACGGTTATCACCGTTACTACAATGCGATAGAAGACGAATGGTCGAATTTAGCGGTATAATGGCTTCACAGGTTAGATTGCCTGTTTTTCCTTTGTATGTGAGTAGCTGAGTATAGCACTAAAGAAGAGTGCTCTTCCGCACCCGCTGAAGTGATTTCCCCCTCTGCTTTGTACCACTGCAAACACGACACCTCGCGAGCGTATGTTCCACCACAGAAGGAAATTAGCTGCTTGAACGACACTTCCTTCGTGACTGCCGACCCCCGGGAAAGGTTCTAAGCAAGCGCGATCCCTTTGATGTGGACGCGGCCCTTTTAGAAGCTGATCCATTCTTCGCCGTTGTGAGGTTCCCTGATGGCAAGGAACCAACAATTGTCCTCAGACATCTTATAGCTGAAAGTCATTTAACCGAGAAACGAAGGAAAAAGCGAAATCCGTAGCAGAAACCACGGTTACGAAACTTTGATAGCATTTCGAAAGAAGCTACAGTTTCTAAGTTATTTCCGCTTTACTGTTGCCACGGCGCGGTTGTTTTATTAACATACCAGCACGGTAATTAAACAACCAGGCATAGAAAACATACTGTTACGAAAGTAGAGTGGATTAGAGTGGCTCTTAACGTCGAGGTTTTGAGAACCGATGAGAATGAAAAGAGGTGAGTATGGAGCAGCACCTGAATGGAAAGGCGGGGTGAATGGAAAATCTCCGAGAAAACCCGCCAACTAGCGGCATCGTCGGGCACAATTCCGACATGCTAAAATCCGGAAGCGGCCCCGCCGGGACTCGAGCCCGGATCGCCTAGGTGAGAGGCGAGTATTTTGACCACTTCACCACCACGATCCCCTATTAAGAAAGAAATATATGTATATTGAAAGAAGTATATTTTAAAAATTTTACATTTATTTGTTTTGTTTGATTCAAGTTGGCTTTCCCATCTATCTCAGTGCTCTCTAGTGAACCTGTTATCTGTAAGTTAGCTTTAAAGACTGTTTATGATCCTTATCAGCTACTTGTACCCACTTATTTGCACCGGTCGCCTTTACGCACGGTCACTGTATGATCACCAGAAACAATTGCTTCGCTATTGCTACCTTCCCAATGAATCTGTCATACTGTGCAGTTGTATTAAAATAATGTAGTTATCTGCGGTTCTGATTAGATGGGGCGGAAAGAAGTGAGGGTATGTTTAACTGAGTAGTAGGTCTGGACGGCCCTTAACAACGACGTCTTGAGAGTCGATGAGGGTGAAGCGAGGTGAGTATGGAGCACCACCGGAATGCAAGGGTGGGGGAAAAGGGAGATCCTCGATAAAACCAGCCGACCGGCGTAAATCGTTCTGCACGATACCTGCATGCGAAATTCCAGCAGTGAGCCCCACTGGGAATATATATTTATTGGACATATAAAATCAGGTATCGTAGTGCAGATAAATATTAATGGAAAACATTTGAGGGATCCAAATAAAGTAAAGAATACAACAGTTACAAATAACTGATAAACCAAACCTTTTCTACCAACAAGATCTATAGCAAGTAAGTCGTTTCACATAATCAAGTTATACTGTGAAGCATAAGACAAATTTTACGTGTTATTTTATCACAATTATCCTCCGCAGTAAAAAAATTATTAATACTTTTTTGTTTTTTGTGGAAAAAATTTGCTAACATAAGAAATCTCAATTAAATATCCTGAAAAACCTCAAAATGACATTTTCCTACTTTGGTGAAATGGAAATTTGTTCTAAATACTTTGCGCTATTATTTATTACTATCCTTAACACTGTGATTGCTGGAGAGAAAATTATAAGTCACCTAATAGTTTCTGTTTTGTACTGATGGGAATGATTTTGTGTTTTAAATATTGAATTTAAAATTAACAGCTGTAACTAGAGTAGTTAACTCAATAATTTTCATACAAAAACTTTGGTTGTTTGTAGAAAGACACATTTGATTTCCGAGGAGTTTTAAATCTGAGTGCACTAAAGGAATTCAGATTACCTTTCGTCACTGGCTAAGAGAAGTAGAAACTTCTAAAGTGTTATTTAAACGTAGTGTAGCCAAGAGCCAGGCTAAACAGCAAGTTACGTTACAGCTCCGCTACGGTGCGCGGATGCAACGAGGCTAGTGGGCATCGGGCGGTGAGTCGTCATTAATGAGTATCATCTTTCTTTGCTCAGCCATTCGTCCTTCGCTAGTTACTTCGCACCGCCAGCCAAAGGGGGCGCCCCTTTTCGAAATATAGGCAATTCTTAATGTAAGCAATTTTCATATCCAGCTTCAGGAATGTATACGCTGAGAATTTGTGTTTGTATATTACATCATTCGCTTTAAGAATCATATAACAATATCCGTTGATTAAACATCTTTTGCCGGGGTTTTGCCATTATTTTAAAGAACTTTATGTGGGTTGGTAAACCAATATTTTGTTTTATTAAATGTTTTGGTGACTCCGTGTAACTGAAATTGACTCGTCATCGAAATTTCCTTATTTTAATAACGATACAATTTAAAAAATATTAAATCTGAGATTCAACTACTATATGAGAAGTTTTTCTTAACAATTAAACTTAATGCTTGAAAATAATATGCTTACAAGCATGAATGCATTTACCTATAGTCAAGAACTGTTCACCTACATCACATCTTACTAGTTATTTGTGCGATTGGCTTGCTCAAAAAAATTATTCAAACTAATCTTTTAACGAAGTAACACGTATCTCCCTGTGAATATTTGACATTTTAAAACTACAAAATGAAATTTCTATTTAATAAATAAATGTAAACAAAATTGCTAATTTTATTTTTAAAGGAATACATATTGTGTATTGTCTTGTATATTGCCTTAATAGCAGCCGGCAAACTTCGGCTTTTCATTATCTGCCACGCTGTTGCTTGACGGATACCTATCATTTACAAAATATAAATAAAAACTGCAGGGGTTAAATAATACTATCTTAAATAATAAAGTTATGTATTTATAACAATAAGAATATTTTTTGGTGTCGGTCTTGGATCCAGTATTTTATAAATGTGTCTCTGAAGGAGATTTGTAGTTTTGAGGAAGATTGCACGAGCAACATTATAAAAAATGTTTATGTATATTCGAATTATTTTTCGATGTGGTTGTCATCATCGCTCTGATTAACATGGACGATTATCAATTATTTAAGGGTCACTGGTAAAGACGCAATAAAAATTTGACGTAGGTAAAGGCAGCGGTGTTGTGGTCGGACCAATGGCCTCTGCACACAGATATAGGGGTTTCATTCCCAGTGACGTAAAACCAAGAATTTTGCAAATGTGCAACTTGGTGAATTGCTGTTGACTGGTGTTTTTTATTCTATGGTGCTCCCCATTTTCACCCGTTTAACTCGTCAAGGCATCCCATCGCCTGTATAGCCTCACCTTGCTTCATTCACATTGGCGATGAAGACCTCGTGATTTCAACGCCAGCTAAATAAACAAGCTCCCACTCTCTGTTTCTCTCTCTCACACACAGGCGCGAGCGTGCATGAAAAATGTAAATACGTGAATATTTAGGAAAACTCCTAAGTATTAGAAAAATTCCACCTTCGGAATCTTACTTACTGCTATAATATGTGCATCGGTAATTGTGCAGTGTTTTAATTTGTACAGAGTATTTGCAAATAATCCCGAGAAACGATGGCAAGTGAAACCTTACAAAAATATAAGTTAAACGTGTAAATATGATATGTCTGACGCACTTCATAAGGATGGTAAACGTCCTTGAAAGTGGATGCTATAGACTGGTTTAATGAGAATAGCACGGGAAATAATTGACGTGGAATTTTGCATGTATGACTAATAGGTATCTACTCCATTATATGAAGATACACATCAATAGAAAATAGTGTCATTGCCATTAAAGAAGGTAATGTGCATATCAATTTTTGCTGCTTGAAATTTTGCTCTACGCAGTGACAATATAATATTTGTGCACAGTTTGCGAGAAATTAATGCATACTAATTTATTTTCAGTTATGAATCCCGCATGGCAAATACTCAAGCAACAACACGGCTGCAATCCCTATTCTTACCATTACCTACTTTAACGATAACTACAGTATTTTCTGCAGGTGTGTATATTCGCTTCATGACAGACACCCAGCGACCACGCAAATTATTTATCGTGCTATTCGCAAACATCTCCACTTTAAAAAGCGTTTACCGTCTTTAGGAAGCGTGTTAAGCTATAGACTGTGTATATACATTTTGCCAAAAGGCGATTACGTTTATTGTGGAGAATAACTAGCCGGAGTTTGTGAACATTCTGTAAAACAGGCAAATCTCGGGCCAGATTGCATGCAAGTCGAGGAAAATGAATCATGAAAGGTAAGTATTTATAAGACGCTGACAATGGCACGTCTACCATAACAACGACTTGTTAAGTAAATAGTCCCTATTTTTAAAAAAATTACTTTTTTCTTGCGCTGTGTTTAGATTTGCATACGTTTGTGTGCGAAATGTTTAAGTATCGTAATTTATCTTATTTATTACGGCTTGAGGAATATTATATTCGAATTATACTACCTCCTAGCAGTACCCCGGTTAGACATCGAAATATTATTTGAGTAGTTTCCTATGAATGTAATGGATAGTTTTCGAGACTTATTATAGAAAGGAAATAACTAATATTCTGCCCATATTACTTTGATGAAGTTAACCATCTGTGTGAAAAATGTTTTCATACTTTTATCTAAACATTACCTTTTTTTTTTGTTCCAGCATTTCTATGTGAAATATTTGTGAGGTTTCCTGCTTACGTTCTAACCCTGCGTGGCACTCACCACACAGTTGTGTAACACTGCGTTAGGACGTGTACATGACCGTGATGTGTTTCCGCGGTCGATCCCCACTGCCTCCACTACTCGTGTTGTCTCACAAATGGTCTGCCGTCACCGTTACAGGCGAACGCTCGCGCGACTCGTGCCATCCCCCTCTTCCCCCACCACGGTCACGATTCCGATTAGCCTTTGTTCATGAAGGCTAGACACATATATGTACCGCACACGCCATCTTGTTTCGTTACGCTGCTCGGGGCACGCTGACAATGGCCAGATAATAGCCGCGGTTTAATCCATTATAACGCATGCTAGCTCCAGAGTTGGGTCCCGATATCACTACACGACACACAACCGGATCTAGTTTCAATTATATCCTTTGGGACAAGGTTGCAGATAAAAGATAAGTAGCTGTAGTTTCTGGGGAGCGTCTTTTATTTCTGCCCAAAAGAAAAAAAAAAAGCTAAGAATCAAGCAATTACGTGCCACAGAAGAATAAACTAAATTTTTTTACCTTTACCTCACGAAAATACAAGAAAACTTTATGGTGCAGAGTGAAGTGTAGATACGATAGGGATTCGAAAGTGCTGTTTTCTCCTGTGATTTTTTCTTAACATGATTTGCAAGCATTGATAAGTTAAGTATACGAAAATGACGTCATAATTTTGGCTATAACACTACGGAAGCAGTATATAAGGTACATAATATAGTTTTACTTTGACGCATTCTGCATCCCTAAAGATATTTATTCGTCAGAAGACACACTCTGGCAAAACTCGCAGGCGGACGACCGCAATAAATACTAAGGGTTTGGCGGACATGCGGGAAGAATGACGCCAGGATGGCTCGGCGGAATGAACACGTGGCGTAGAGACCACATGCGGAGGAAGGCAGACACAGCTGCGTTTCGCAGCTGACAAGGGATGCCGAGCTCACACCATCGGCTGCGTCTGTCCCAGGCTGGCTACCGCAATAAACAATGAGAGCTTTTGGCGAGTGCTGGAATAATAGCGGCACGATATCCGGAGGCAGGAGAACCACAGGCACCCACCAAGAGGCCGCCAAGTGTTCCGCCATGTGCGAGAACCGAAGCGCCGAACACGAGTTTTACGACCCAGGGGACTGCGGCCACATGGAGAGATGAGGCGAGCGACGCGATAGCCGGAGACAGCGGAAGAAACACATGCGCCGACCAAGGGACCCACCAAGTGTCCCCGCACGTGCAGGACGAAGCACTTAAACTTCTAGGCCAGAATCGAGGGAGAACGCCGGACCCATGTGCGCCGTGCACCGGAGCGCCGAACACTTTTTTTACGACCCAAAGGACGCGGCGAGCAGCCCGGCCATGTGCAGAGATAACGCGAGTTCAATATGGCGAACGAGCATACAAAACCACGAGAGAGAGGAAGGAATGGGGCAGTCGGCCATAGTGAAACGCGGAGTGCGGAGCGGAGCGGGAGGGAAGAGTCCGAGAAAACGGCAGTCGGCCGACGGGAATCGAGGAGTGCGGATCGAAGTCAGGAGGAAGGAGTTCGAGAAGGCATCGAGACGCCAACCGGGAGGACCTGTCGCAGCCCAGACGTCCCAGTCTGCCTACCGAGTGACGAAGCGGTCCAGAGGTCGCCGGCCGAGAGAAGACCAGCGCCTCGAGTCAGATAAGTAGAGTCATGCAGCAAGTGTGAAGAATCGTGCTCCACACGATGCAAATCGCCGCGTCAAGCAATACGTAGCCTACGTAGAAAAAAAGGGGGGGGGGAGAGTTGTGTCGTGTGTACATGTAGAAGTGACCCTGTTAAGCATACATAAAAACTGACTTATGGTAACTCGCAAGGAAGATGAATTTATTTGATAAATTGGACCTAGGGATAATTGTGTCAACATATTCCTACGCCCTAACACTGGGGGCTAGCATCAATTGCTGGCGCCTTACGCAGAGAGCAGATTCCATACCTACTTAGAAACCCTAGCATTGGGCAGGTATCAACTTGTTATAATAATAGTATTTGTGACACATTCGAATGTACTTACAATCGCATAGAACAAAAAAACTTTGAATGGACGATCGTACCTTTAGTTGTTTCAAGAGCATCGTAGAAATTTTTACCATCACTTTTCCGCAAAATGATAGAATTTTTTTTTCATAATGTTGGCAAGATATTTGCTGTTTACAAAAACAAAGATTGTGTGGGAAGTTTGGCGTTATTACATATACCAGTGTATTATTGTATTCCAAAAAAGTAATTTCCTCTAAGTTTAAATGTTGCATAGAAATATATTTACATTTTACGCCAGTATAGGTACGCTGAGAACTTACAAATTTTTAACCGTGCAATCTGGGATAAACATATTAATAAAATAAAAGAAAAATTACCCTTTACTTTTTGTGTTCTTTCCGTAACTGTGTTTCCGTTTCTATCTGTTGTTAAAATGTACGTAGCAGTTATATTTTATTAAAACGTTTTATTATGATTCGTTTTATGTGTGTAATAAGAATTCATATTTTGTATGCTATCTGTTTGCAGATTTTATAGTAAATGTTCAGTAGGTACGTGTAACAGTGCGATGACTTTTCATTTCATGCAAGTGAACAAAATCTATTTGTAAACATTTAAGTATAAATATTTTATTTTAAAAATGCCAATATTAGGAATTTTTTTCTTTTTATTCACAAAATAAAATTGGCAATGCATTACTTTTATTAAAATATTCCAAAAACTCATAGAAATAAATTTTTTGCATACATTTTTTAGCAAATTTATGTTCAACGCCAAATGACAGAACATTTAACGAACTAAATTAACATAGATAACATTAATATTTAATCCACTCATTACGTAATTGATTAAAAACACAAGAAAATTACGCCACTTTAATACTAAATAAGGATCCTTTTGCAAATTTAATGTTCGGCCAATTTTAATGTATTCTAATTCCTTGTGTGTTGATCTTCAAATCCTATTCTAACATTATACTAAACAACCATACGTTTTGTGATTTTCTTTTAAACACTATTTATACACAATTGAAAAATCATTTAGATTAATTAAGTAACAATTAATAATAAATGTAACACTTTTAGAATTGACGTTGGTCTGCGTAAAATTCATGTTTTATTCAATACACCAAATGTATGAATAACACGAAATATCAACAATTTGCCAAATGTGTAGAATTTTCAACAACAGATTCACTAAATCTTAACCAAAAAATGGAGAACCGCTGATTTAACTTCTCTTCTACTGAAGTATTCATGTTCGTATTCTGTACTTTATACTTCCACTAGTTGGCTTCAGGTTTATTTTTGCTTTACCGTGTGTTTTTGCTTTACTTCTGTGTTAGCGCAAGCCTATGAGAAACGCACAGTTTGGAACGAGATTTGAAAATTTTTCTACGGAAAAAGATTATTTTTTGACAAAAATTAAAGGAATTGTGTATTTTGAAGGTCTCATAAACTAAATTTANTATATATATATATATATATATATATATATATATATATATATATATATATATATATACATATATAACAGTTGAGGTTAGTGATAAAGGTATAGTGAGATTACTTTTGTAGGATAAATGGATTGCATGCACTGTGAAACATAACTAAAAATATAATAGAATTAGGCAAAACAAACAAATAACAAATTTATAGGTAAAAGAGAGACACAAAATCTTGAAAAAAAAAAACAATAAAAGAAAGCAAAGTAACGTTAAACGTATTGCACATATGTAATAAAAATTTCTAAATATGGTTGTCCAGAAAAAAATTGTAAAATGTTATATGATTTCCCATAAACATGTTATACTATTCGAATACGCGTGTAATTGGGTTCTACAGACAATCACACCTTATGAGTAATTACATGTACTCCTTTATTAATAAAATTTCTAATAAAATTATGGATTTAGTGAAAGGTGTTGTATCTTGAGGCAATGCTATTTTAGAAAACTGCAATTTCAAAATAAATTCCAACCCAGTGATATTTATATTTAAAATACATTTTACTATAAAATATTTGTACCGTAAACAAGCATTATTTTCGTATTTTGTTTTCTTACCTGAAAACAAATATTATTAAAATTGTTATGCTGTGAGAGACCTAAGATATTTATAAATTGTTACAAAGGCTGTACATTTTTGAAAAACTTAAACTCACGTAAATAAAATATAATGAGATAAAATTTGGGGTATTAAACTTTTTTCTGGTCATGTTAAATATGCTTCCTGCAGAAATAAATCATGTTCGTCTAAACAGGCTCCTGTAAGTATTCTCCTCTCCGTTAATATATATGCGCCACATATATTATATTAATTTGTATACATGTATTTATCTAAATGTATGTCATAGTTATATTTTATACTAAATTTTGTATTATTTTAACTTTAATTTATATAAGAAATAATCCAATTATTGTTAAGTTAAAATCACTATTATGTATATTATTTAACTTGAATTAATTTTACCCTAATGCAAATATTAAATATAAAGAAATTGCTATGGTTAAATCGGCTCTGAAAGATATAAAAGAGGACTGGTGAGCTGAACACATCTTGACACCCCTGCTGTAGAAGGATGACACCCCCAGAAGCCCTGAATGTGCAAACTGGCGCGCGAACCAGCACCGTCAAAGAGGTCGGCACCAATCTGGCCGGAATCGTCAGCAACACACTCCATTGCTCTTACGACGAACAGACTCACCCTGATGGTCGGTTTGTCTGAAATGAATTCCGATCAATATTACGTCATCGCTGAACGATCAAATCGTTACTTTCATGAGAAAACTTCGTTACTCCAAAAACTGCTTTTTTACAGGAGAGACAAAATCATATTTATAATTTTGAAGGCTGTTTATTTCCTTTCCAAATAAAATTTTTTTCTACAACTTATAAATGCATGCTATTTAACCGAGTTTTAAAGGTAAATTTGAATTAAAATAATTTGTTTATATACCTACGAGTTTTCCGCTGTTGGAAATCTTATATTAAAGTTACATGTTTCCTGATTTTTATTTTTTAAAGACGATATTTAAAAATTTCTGGAGATGTAAGATTTTCGTAGTCGATAAGTATAATAGTTTCATGGTTAGAATGGTTAAAAAAAATTAAATGACTAGGTTTTATTATTAGGGTAACGATTTATCATCTAATACATAATTTCGTGTTAGGTTTTAAACAAAATAGTCAATTAATATTAAATGTTATATTTTTTCCATATTTTTTGTTCTAAATTATTTAATATCCCATGCTGTGTGAGACGATACGGATACTTGCTGCGCGTACGACTGCGCACCAGTGTAACAGATTTAAAAATAAGAACTTTTTTTGACTGTAAGTAGGTTTGTATTGTATTAATATGGAACTAATACACCGGTGAGAATGTTACTATGATTTATGATTTAATTACAACAGTTTGTGTTTACGAGTTTGCTGCACCTTATGTGATATAATACGTTTTACCTTAACGCTTGAAACTTAAAAATATTTTGCGCGTTTCCTCTCCTTCGCGGTAAATTTCCGACTGTTTTCTTCGTTGAAGCAAACAGCGCGTTCGCAAACTGAACGGTCATAACAAGGAAAGAAGCAAACGTGCTTTGATTGCCTGTTTGCGATTGTTAAACCTGTTTGCGTTTACTTGTTTCACGTATGCTAATACACCTGCCAAAATTTTTACTACAGTTCATACTTTTTTTGAGGATTACAAATATCCCGCCAAAGCATAATCGAATATTTTGGTATAAAATTTATAACTGAGGCTGGAATTAAAAAAACTACTTTGGCATAAAGATGCAAGTCACATTCGACACGCAATTTGGTTCGACATAAAACGAAATTCTAAACGATTACCGTATTGTTTGCGTGTTCGTTACAGTCGCGAGCACTCTCAAAAGTACGAGAAGAGCTTAAATATTTGCCATAAAAATTTGAATCCCTTTTATCTCGCCTCATATATGTAAAAATTGCGCACGCCTTTCATCGTTTTGATAATTACGATTCAATGCACTGGCGGGGAAAACCAATGTTTTATACAGTGGCAACTTACTATTTTGACTCATATAAATGGAAATGTGTTAAAACATTTGCTATTAGAAATTTTAATGCTTACCTCAATTACCAGTGGATTAGGTGTACCACAATTTATATATGTATATTTACATGCTCGTCTTCTCTTGGTTTGATGCAGAGTAAATCTTTTTATTTTCAGTGACTACCAATTGAATAAATTGAAAGAAATCTCTGTGAATTCAGGTATAGAACTGGCATCATAAATCTATCCGCTTATGAACACTTCTTTTTTTATGGGAAGGAACATTCCACGAATTCCGTGGATTTATCTGTAATTATTCCACTTCTATTCGTATTTGCGTTGTTAAATAAGTGTTTTTGAAAAAAATTATTAAACTTTCATAGCGTTAAGTTTGTAAAGGACACAATAAAATAAATTGTGCTGTATTTTTTTTTTGGAATCAAGATTTGAACAAGCATTAAAATATTGCGGTTCGCTACGAGAAGCACCTGACTACCGACAATAGGTTTATGTGAAAGGAAATTCGTATTTATGCAACGTTTTTTTTTTCTATAACTCTTCATATATTTTAATTATTACCACCAGTCACGGTATTTTTTGTTCGCTTTCCAAACTGTAAAGTTTTACTTTATTAATAATACGCCAAATCAGACCGAAGAATGCTTTGGTAGATTAAAATAATACAAGCTGTGGAATGACATATAAAATTCTTGCTTGTGTTTTCATCCAGAGATATTTTACATTTTAGGATAACATTTTCAGGGTTTTTTTATTTCAGTGCAGTCATTCATTAAAAATTAATTTGATCAGCTGATATATAGCTAATGGATATTATTTTGTGTTCTTTCTTCTGGGGAATTAAGAAAAAAGCAGTACTCACGAATCCGTAATAAATTTCCAGGAATTATTTTGTCTCTTCCGCTTCAGATAAATGCTTGCTATCTCATAAGCAATAGCACTCAAAGTTTTAAATCCGTATGTTTATTTACATTCCAGATATTTTTTAAGTGGCCTTATTGCTTTTTAAATAATTGCACATGGAATGCACGTTTCTTTTTTTAATGTGAAGACAAAGTGTTCGGTATTTTAGTTTGTATATCTAGATAATAAGCTTTATAAGCCTAATAATGTCTTAAAACGCAGTAAATGACTTTCAAGCAGAGTGTGAAAACCAAATCAGCTATCAGTTTCTTCAGCTGCAGCTTCGCTGGTTACTATGGGATATGAACATTTATTTGATATAACTGATTACCTCTTAGAATTCTTTAATGCTTCCTGAGAGTAAAAGGTAGCAGTTCAACATGTTTTCGTAGAAATACCGTATTTAATATCTGTCCCCAATTTTCCTTGTAAATGTTATCAACATTTTGAAAATTTAAGATATACAGGAATATGTTTGTGTAACGATTTCACAGGATCCAGAGTTTTTTATTACTTTTTAATTCTTCACGAAAAAGCATCAGGGCTATTTCGTAAAGATAAGCACGCTAGTTAATGAACAAACCTCTTGGTTCTCTTTCTTAAATCTTGTTGTTATGCCATTGAAAACTCTCTCGTATTGGACACCCCATCGTTAGCTTTACCCCATATATTAGTTCATATTTATTTTTCTTTTCTTTCCAGGTATACCTTGGCTACACAAAAATTGTCACTCGGTATTGCCTCAACAGGCATGAAAACAGAAAACTTTTATTTATTGTAACATTTTTTATTTGTTTGCATGCGTGTTTTGTACCCAAGCTTACGCTCATTTGTTCTTTGGTGAAACCATCCTACATTTAACTATAAAATATAGGGAAAGCAAACCAAAAATCAAATTCTCATGCAGCAGGTCTTTCCATTGTACCACTAATTCTGAATGAAAACGTGATCTCGTTATTTTATGGATTGTTTTCTCTCTGCCTATGCGCTTGAGTTCGAGAGGTTATAAGAAATTATATTTATTTGACAGAAAAAAAGAACTGACAGATAATGTCCTCGTATAGCTAGACAAAGCTTTCCGAGAAAGATGTTTTTTCCCCGCTGTAAATATCGCGTATAATCTATTCGCAGCACCTTCGAAGTTTTGAATCAAACTTTTGAAATATCGCCCCATGCACTAGGTTTTTTGGTTGTTTCCAAAATATGCCATGTATTACAGGTGTTTTACATTTCTGATTACATGAAAGTATTTAATTTTTGGATAAACTGTTAATTAACCTACGTTTTATTTATTGATTTTTATACTCAATTTAAATTAATATTAATAAAAATAGAGATTATATATATGTTTCTAATACCTAGTACGAAATACTTCCCTTGCAAAATACGAAATTGTGTTTGAAGGAATGTGGTGCGTTGTCGCTATGGTGTAATTTTCTGAACTTACTTAAAACTTGTTTGCCCAAGGTGTAGGAATACCCTGAAAGTAGAACTTTAGTAGGGCTTTACAAAGTTCGGGGTAACCATGGACGAACTATACATTGCATTTTTCTGGGCATATTTAGACTAAGGAGATCCAAATTTATTAAGCCCAAACTAACGAACACACTAAAAAAAGGTTCTTGGTAAACTTCCTTAACTAAATTGTAAGTTTGATACCTGCCAATGCTGAAGTTTGGAAGTAGGTATTGAATCTGCTCTGCGGTGTGAGGCGCCAGCACTTGATGCTAGCCCTCAGTGATAGGGCGTAGGAATACGTCGACACTGTTGTCTCTAGGTCTAATTTACTAATAAATTACACTTTATTTGCGAGTTCACATAATCGAGTTTTATTGTTGCTTGAACAGGTTAACTGGTACATGAACTCACGAGACAACTCCCCTCCCCTTTTTCTATGTAGGCTATGTATGGTTTGACGCCGCGATTGGCGTCGTGGGGGGGGGGGCAGGATTCTTCACACCTGGTGTAGAACTACTTATCTGACACTGCGGCGCTGTCTTCCCTCGGCTGGCGACTTAGAACTGCTCCGGCGCTTGGTGGGGCGTCCAGACGCCTGCTCTCGGAACTCCTCCTCCCGGGTCCACTCAGCACTCTTCGTTTGGCGACGGCCAGCTGCCGTTTTCTCGGACTCTTCCCGCCGTACGACCCGTTTGACGGCCTCTGACTGAGATCCACGTCTTGATACATTTGGCGAACTCGTTTTCTCTCAGCTCCCGGTCCACCCTTCTCGTTTGACAAAGTCTGACTGACTTTTCTCGGATTATTCCCGCCGCACGTCCCACTTGACGGCCTCCGACTGACGTCGATGTCGTGATGCATTCTCGATCCTCGACTGACTCCGACTGACTGACTTGTTGACGTCTCTCAACTGCCTAATGTCGTCCGGTTCCGAACCGGACGTCTCGCTCTAGGTCCTCCAACTGACTGACTGACTGCTCGATCCTCGCCTGACTGATCCGTTCATCCCTCCTTCTCGTGGTTTTGTAGGCTCCATCGCCATATTCAACTTGCACTGTCCCTGCACGTGGCCAGGGTGCTTGCCGTGGCCCCCCTGAGTCGTAAAACACGTGGCTGCTGCTCCTGTGGTCCGCAGTCGGCCTGACGTCGCCACTTGATTCTGGCCTGGAAGTTTATTGTTCCATTCTGCACGTGCGGGAACTCTTGGGTGGCCTCTTTGGTTCGGCGCACTTATGCCTCCGGATATTGTTTCGTTATTCTCCCCAGCACGCCCGCTAAAAGCTCTCAATGTTTATGGCGGAAACTAGCCCGGGACAGACACAGCCGCTGGTGTGGTCTCAGTGTCCCTTGGCAGCTGCGGGATGCAGCTGCATCCGCCTTCCTCCGCACGTGGTCGTTCCGCCGGGCCGTCCTGGCGCCATTCTCCTCATCACGTCCACCAAACCCTTAATCCTTATTGCGGTCGTCCGCCTGCGAGCTTCGTCAGAGCATGTATTCTGACGAATAAAATATAGGGACGCAGAATGCGTCAAGTTTTTAACCCATATATCGTAAGCAAAAAATAACACGTATCTGGCTACAACTATAGAATGTTTAGCGTCGCTAATATACAAATCTGGGAAGTTTCCTACGCATTTAACTGTTTCCTGAGCAAATGTAGGAACACTATCATGAATGTACGGGAAAATAACTATTCCATTCGCGCTTTTTTGCTTTGCACTGTAAGAAAATGGGCGCGTGTACTAATGTACGTGTGTTAGAAGTTATACTTATTTGGCGTGACAAAAATTAAATTTTATTGCGTATGCAAATAATTTATATAAGTAGAAAAAACGATAAAATGTCCGAAAAAAGACATTGAATATAATTTACAAAGGTTTGATTAAAGAACATATTTAAATTACCCTCAACGCGCCAAAATACGTATAACTTAATAAAATAATACTTACAAAAATTAACCCCAAAAACTTGAAAACACTTTCAAAATTTTACTATACAATTTTTGTCACTAAGAAATGTATCACGGCACAATGTAAGTATAATTAATTAAAAATATAAATTCTCAAATTAATTGCTAATATAAATTAAATGTTTATCAATTTTCTTATTACATGAACTAATTTTCTCTAGGATTTAAATATAACCACGTGGTATGTTGTGTCCCTTGTTTTTTGTACATAGCTAGGCGATACACGCATGTGCGTTGGAACATACCCCTACCACGTTCACTGTCAAATTAAATTACAGTGTGCGCGCGCAACTATACGCGCATGCGCGTTGGGTTATACACCTACCACGTTTACTGTCGTGCGCGCGCAACTTTACGCACGTACGCGTTTGGTCATACCCCTACCACGTTCACTGTCGAATTTTGTTACACTGTGCAACTTACGTTGCACACTAAACTTTTACCCTCAACGCACAAAAAGAAGTATAACTTCAAACATTTTCTGGTAAACTTCCTAAACTGTAATGGAAGTTTTTAACTTATACACTATATGGAAATAATACCACACATCAAACTGCAGATATAGGAATGTTTAGCGTCACTACTATACAAAGCCGGAAACTTCCCTATGCATTTGACAGTTTCCTGAGCAAATTAAGTAACGCTACAATGACTGTATTGAGGAAAATATTATCATTACTGCTTTCTTACTAAGCGTATACACTGGTATGGTAAATTTCCAAATTATTTTATAAGAGTGTACGTATACACTCTTATAGCAAAGTTTTGAGTAATTTTTATTTTGTACACATAAAATTCGCTTTTCACTTCCGTTGTCACTTTGTGAAAGACTCTTCGCGATGATCTTATTTATTTTTTTCCGCAGTATTACAGCATTAATGAAGTAATACTTATGACATTCAGGGCGTGAAAAAACGTAGTATTATTAATAGTAAAATTTTATGAGCTTCCTAAGTTCTTATTATATAACTCGTAAATTTCATCTCAGAAAATGTTGTAATATTTGCCTACTTTTTAAAGAACTCCCCTACACTCTTAGGGTTTGAACAAGTAGAGTTAATTGAATTGGTACGCGCGGATTTGCAGGTGTTGATAGCCACATGCCAGTTAAATCTGTACTCGTGCAACACATCCAGCTGTATTGTGAGTAAACTGTTACAGAGCTAGCTGATCAAATCTAAAATAAGAGTAGTGCTGTAATTCTTACCATTGTCAAGGCAAGACCTAGATAGCAAGGCAACTTCTAACTTACTCCAAAAAGGTTTTGCTTCTTTTAAAATACAGCAGGAAACTACTTTCATGATAAATAACATAAGTACATTGAATGCCAATTACGTTATTTTAAAGCCAATATAAAGGAGGTACAAAACATTTCCTTATAAAATTTTTTTGCAAATTAAATATGATTTTAATGTTAGTTTATGATAAGAATTAACATTTTTATTGCTAAGTCAAATCTATCCTTGCCAGTATGTGTAGGTTTCGCTCTAAAACGACAGAATCTTGACAGCCGGATTTATATTTAGATCGCAGGCAATCTCTGGTCTTCATGACGTCAGAGCACTTGTCCTGACTGCCAGATTTCCCTGCAGAAAAATGTATTTCTGATAATTAGAGCTATATTTTTTCAGATTGTTAAAGAACTGATTCTACATTATTCAACATACAAATATCTAATTCCAAAATAATACCTATTTTCTGTTTTTTTTTTGCAGGAGTGAAACTTAAATATCAGACCATTTAAGGACACTCAATTAAGTTCCTCAATAATTATAAAATATTTAGTAAATAATTGATTTTATAAACTGTACTATGCATTGGAATCCACAGTTGACATAACGTTATCCTATATACGGATAGGCGCTTCCCATTCTTCACGCTCCATTTCGAGGACGGTTAATTATATCAAATATCGCCTAAGACCAAATTTGTAGTGACTTTTATTTGTAATAACTTCAAACATCATTTGAAGTATAGGAAACAAGATATTTATAAAAAAACTTATTTTCGCCACCTTTAACCTTGAATATATTGACACGCTGACACGAGATTCTAGGAGAATTTTGAGCTAACTTTTAGAATGTCAAAACAAAGATGTATGCAAATTTTCACCTTTTGAACTTTCATTCCGAGGTTTACCCCTTTTTCACCTTGTTTGACTATACTACTAACAATATAGAACGACTGAATTCATTGAGAAATAATAAGTTCGTAATAAATTATGATTTTTTGTTGAGGTGGAATATTACCAACATTTTCATATCTTCTTGAAATTACGACGTTTTACATATTAGCGATAGGTATCCAATATCTAAATAACCTTTGTTCTGATAACCGTATTAAGTGGTATCTCCTATTCTAACAAAACTATATAAATATGACTTTACGAGATCAGATATAGCTCATGTTCTTATGTGGCTGTATGTTTGAGAAAACGAATCAATCTACAGTACAGATGTATCAAGTTATATTATCAGTTAATTGCTTATTTGAAAAAAATTCCTTTATTTCTTTGTTACAGTTCTGCAGTATTTTAAATATTTTTCTCGACATTTATTATTGTGTTATTTGGTTGGTCATCAATTTGGTTATGTATGGAACCACGTTATACAATATAATAGTTGTTAATTTTTGACAACACTCAACGAAGAGCAATCAAGTTTCAATATAACTATTGGTATGCGATACCACAAACTCGTTAGTGTGAATCTATCATTCTAACAACAGTGATACAATCAGAATAATACAGACTATTAAGAAATAGAAGAAACTTAATTCAAGAAGTAAATTACGCATGTTGAGACAAGAACCAATCAAAACCTGTCACACATCCACTAAAAGTTTAAATTACGCAATATATAAAATTATATCTCATTACTAAATTAAGTAGTACGCATATTCTTGAACGATATAAGTACCGTATTGTAATACGACTTCCATCTGTAGCAGAAAAAAATTATTTTATCAAAAATGAATTGATTTTCCTATGGTAGTTTGGTATATCTTGGTAGAATGTCAACTTACAACGATGGGAACAGAACGTTAATACAACATTTGATGTGAGCAAGTGATAATCACACATGGAAATGCCAAGTACAATTACCAACCACTACAAAAGTTAATAAAATTGCTTTTTGTTGAAATATGAACTTAATTCCCATATATTATAGTATTCAGTAATATAAAGTTTCAATAGGTAATCTTAAACTATCGGGTAAAATAGTTAATATTTTCGGCCGTTAAAAATATATTTCTAGATAATTGTAAGATCATATTTTAAAAAGGAAAAAAGTTTAATTTTATCTGTTAAAGAAAAATTATATATATGTGACGTCTAGCATCGACTGTTGTCAATATTGGTAAGTCAGCTGCGCGTTGTGAATACCCTGCAATAAAATAATTTATTTTCTTTAAAAAAAATTTAATAATAATTTTTATTAAATTAGTTTTTCCAAAATACACCAAGTATTACAAAATACGTAAACTTTCTTGTCTTCAGCCAAATGAAAGCACGGAAAGTAGACGTAACAATTTTTTTTTTCAAAACCAAATCGATTTTGTATTATGTAAATGCAATTTCATTGGTAGATAGTATATTGATACAGAAATAATGTAGCAAAGCAAAACGAGAATCGTAATTTATTAACATAACATTTTTTTTTTAGTTTACTAATGTTTATCCTTTCAGAAATAAAACACCTAAACTGTAATTTGTTTATTTCCATAATTTTGCATTGATAGCACCGAAAATCTTTTCTTATAGTCACGTTTTATGACTTTAATATTGTAAGAGACCAAAATAAGTAATTTCTTTTATGTAAGTATTTCATAATAAACTTACTTTGCGAGATGTTGTGTATTTTTTGACACGGTCTTAAGTTAAGTGCTACGGTTCCTTAAACAATAGTAATCAAAAGTATATCCAGTATATGTGTAATAATTATTTACTAAACTCAACATATTACAGATTCTGTTTCAGCCGAAGGAGAGAAATATTAATTCTTTCTCGAAATTGTTCAGATATAAGCGTGAATTTAAAACTTTCACTCCAGATAAAACTATAAAAATAACACTCTTTTTAAAATGTTGTATTAAATAATATTATTAATTTTAATAATATAAACATTATCTTTTTTTCATTTATTTGGCTTATTTCCGTAAAAATACAACTGAATTTTGAAATTTCAATGTTTGAGACTCAAGTACATCGTGAATGCAAGAACATATACAAAAAGAAACACAGAAAGTTTCACAGCTACATGCACACACCCATAATATGAGACAAATACAAGCACAGAAACATATATAGCCTCACAGCAACATAAAATCTTTCACACACACAGGAATGTGACCATATAAATAATTTTGCAAAGGAAAAAAAATTGACGTAGTCAGTAATATTTTTTTTTTCTTCAAATTACGGAAAAATGGCCTTCACATCATTAATGCTTATAAATGTGAAATATTGTTTTAGATCATAGAGCCAACCATTAAGGCGGTCTGCGGAAGCACTCTGACACTTTTTTCTCACTCTTCACTCTCTAACATAAGTTTGGAGACAATCTGTTAAAAATAATTCATGTCCATGTGTAACAGTAATGTGTGTATAATCACTACTTTCTTAAATGTTCAAACCAAGACGCAGTTTCTACGGAATTATTTAGAAATTTTCAGCTTTATTTACAAATGACTATCTTAATTTATTTCAGTATATACGTTGCATGCTGTTTTTTGGCTTTGTCTCTCTTACGCAAGTCTTCGTGAAAATCTCCAGAACCAATAATGATATAAAAAGTCCAATTTTTTAAAAATTACTTTTAGAGTTTCAACGATTCTTCATTATAACTTAAGTCTGGGTGGTTACATTCATGATCCAGCAATATAAGGGAGCAATATGTATGAAAGGAGTGACTTAGCAAGAGTAAAGCAACCAAATGGATTACCATTTTAATTATATATAGGTACGATTATAAATATATGTTTTTTGAAATTTTCGTTCTGTCCCATACCCTATTTAATAATGCAATAAAAATATTAATGTTAACTCTGAGCACTGTATGAGTCGCTTAGAATTCTACCTTAATCTTGTTGATTTAATGCATGCCACTTTACCGCAAATCGGTGAAACTTACCTGCTGATAAAATTTGGTTTGTTGCAGTTTGGCAAGGAAAAGGCAAACAGTAGCTAGACATTTTAAGTTTTAAACGTCTTCTTCCTTCATCTCATGGCACAAAAAAAACTTTTTTATGGTTCAAAGTAAGCCAGCAGGTACAAGTTATCGTAATAATTTTTCTCCTAATTTTCGGATTACTTTTTATTTCCTTTGTATAATTAACTACGTTCCCCTCAGATAGCAGCGGCATTAAAAAACAAATTTAATTATAATTTAGGAAATTCAGGTGGAATAAAAACTACCATCTGAACACCATCCGTATAACTTAAAACTTTTCTTTGAGAGATATTTTGGCTTGGAATACATCTTTAAAATCAGACTGACACACGTGTTACCAAGATGACAAGAACGATGTAACGTTTGCAGGGTGTTCCATTCCGACACTATAACTTCGAGACTAATAACGCGATTAAAACATACGTGGACTCTTTCAAACGGATAAACGACTGCGATGCTAGCATGACCTTGGGTTGACACAGTGCAAGCGTGAGGCGAGAGTGACGACCCGCGGCGACTGGTGGCAATTATGTGTTTGGTCTTAAATTTCCGGGCAACGTATCTCGTGACTCCGATGTGTAAACGCGCTGATTTTGGTGCGAAACGAAATATCTCGACAATATATGTCTGTGTAAGGTGTAAAAGCCAGGTATCCATTTCGTTAATTTCATTCTGCTCCTATACACCAAAGAAAATAATACACGCTAATGTAGACGAAATCACGTAATATGCAATGCTGTATACCCAACACAGTCACACCCCGATTATTTATTTGCGAATGGGTTACAAACGAGCTAGTTTGGTACATTCATTACCTTAGTCGAGAGTGGGAGCAATGCGTGTTGAACAGCGTTTCTCCTGGAACCATGACGTAGTTCGCCTGGGTAAACGCAACACGCTAGTTAGTTGACGTCTGCGTGCAGCCTACATACAGGCGCGATATCGCTGAAACACACACTCCAAGGGACACGCACGTCTTTAAGTGCGCACCGCCACGCGAGTTTCGCCTAAGTTGCCTGTATGCGATATGTCCACGCCACTGGTTGTTCGCACTGCCAACCCTGAAATGTGACAGCCGCGAGCATGTATCGCTCGTTAAAATATTTTCCACTTACTTCACACACCACATAACAAATTTGGTTTTAACATTTTAATTCCAGGCTAAATTTCGCAAGAACGGTAAAACCTTTATACAATACAAGTATAACATGTCTGTGTGTATAAATTGTACCTTTATTTTGAAACTAAATATATGTTCACATAAAAGAGGCCAGTAGTACTTGACAATGTTTTAGTATTTTATCTTTGAAGTTTAATGGCAATGGTGTGTGTTTGATTTTTATTTAGTCGCACGGTCAGCGATGGATACAGTTCAATGAAAGTACCATAATAAAATGCTTTATTAGTTCGTACATCTAGGTTAAATTCCTTATAATAAGACCGGTATAGTATTCTATGAGTTACTGGCGATGTTATATTACTGGCAGTATTATGAAAGTTGGTAAATATGACATCAAAACTTTTCCGCCATTTTGACTATGAGTTGCTGTAATGAATGCATGTGTGTATTGTGTTGAGATTTATTTGTTTTGAAAACGTAATTGCTAAGTAAGCTGGCATGATATGACGTTCAATAATTTAATATCACTGTTACTATAATTTGTTAAATAATTGTGTTTGATATGTGTGTGGGCATGTATTAGCATGCTACAAGAGTTATTTTTAATTAAATGTTTGTAAACACTGGGGATGCCAAGTATTGGGATCATTTTGTTTTCAATGTTTAGTACTGTAGTTGACATATACTGTCAATTACTAAAGAGTATGTAATGTTTATTATAAATAGGATACCTAACATTCTAAGTATCAATTATTTATAGAACTTCCTATGAGAATTGTTAAAATGGCTGGAAATCATATCTATGTTAAAGTTGACACCCCTTGTAAACCACTAACATATTACATATCAACTACTAAAACCAAAACAATTTGGTATTTTGTATTTTATCTCAGTGTACTATAATGCTTCAGTGAAAGGAAAATGCTTCACTTAAATGAATAAAAATTAATGATGCAATAGCTGATGTCGTAAGAAGTAATGAAGTTCCTGCAGCATCTAAGTGCCACTCTGTACCTCGCGTCACTTTGCTCTACAAATTGAGAGGGAAAACTTCTAGAATACGTTAGACGGGTTCACAACAAGTACTTTCAAAAGAAAAGGAAGATGATGTAATGGAAAGGAGGACAACAGCCGCAAAAGCATGGTTTCCGAAAAAGAAAACTGAGATTTTAGATAGTGTACCACACATACTTACGGAATTTAACCGAAAAAATCCGTTTGTAGATATTCACCCAGGACGAACATTGTTTCTAGCATTTTTGAAACGCTGTCCAGGCATTATCAGTAAAATTACTTCAAATCTGACTTCCAGTAAGGCAGTAGTTCATGAGAAGTTTTTATTAAATGGTTTGAAGAAATTCACAAATACATGTACAGTTGACCCTCGATAATCCGACAGGTATGGGACCGAGAGGGTGTTGGATTACTGAAAGTGCCTGGATTACCAGAAGTGGTTTTTTAAAACTCTATGAGTAGCAGTAAGTTACAGGAATTACAGTAATTCTTGTATGTTGAACCATTTAGGACAATAGGCTATGAAAACAATTAATTTTACAAAGTGAGAACAAAAAAGTTGAGAAACATTTACGTACGTGTATTAAAAACATGAATGACATATTATACAGTACAAAAACAAAACAAAAGTTTTAAATCAAAGGCATACGTACGATAATGTATTTACACTTTGAAGAAATCTGGTATAGTCTTCTGTTTCTTCTTACATAAACTGTCAGTCAATGCTTCTTCTTGAATGTATTTTAACATTAATATTTGCTCGCAGTCAGATCATCTCTCCTCACACCATCGTAACAAAGTGTTTGCAGCTGATGAAGCTTCGTCGCAGTTGACAGTGAATCTTGTTTTCGAGGCCACTTGGATCGTGTTGTCAACAGGTTCTGTGATTTCTTTGATAATTTCTTCGTCTGTGAGATCACCGTCAAGGTTATCAACTAAAACCCATGTTTTTAAGTCTTCCACTGTATCTTGTGGAATTTCAATATCATTGCAAATTGCAAGTGCAGTCTCTTGATTCTATATCCCCTCTGTGGAAGACAGAGTGGCTTATAGTGTCGTTGTTAATGTCCCCAGACACCGACTATATGAGGCCTGAAGGTTAAGGGGTTTGCAATAATTTAGTCTTTTACTGTTGTATTTTGAATGACGAATATATTGTCTCGAATTCAACACAAATAAAATACATCAGCCCTTGAGAGGTGTGGTACTGTGATAATTTAGTTACTCGGATTGACTGCTAACGACTTTGTGATGGAGGGGGGCTTCTCTTGAGGGTGATTGTATACTTAGCTCTTGCTGGAATGATGTCAGCTGTGGTTGGTGAGCTCCGGCGATGGGCGGCCTTTGGCAAAGGCCTGCAGGTTCTGCTGTCTCACTGCACTGCTGTTCTACTGACGTACTGACGTGGCCAGGGGTCCGAACCCCTGACCTAACTCTCTGCTCGGCGATCTTCGACTGACTGCTCTCTCGGACT
>NQII01000824.1:302330-385766 GCA_002778355.1 Clitarchus hookeri | reverse complement strand
GGGGGGGTAGTACCTCACCCCTAGTTTACTCTTGTCAGCTACTTCTTCGTGGTGCGTATATTTTGTGTTTAGGCGAAATACACATGATAATTTGCTGATATCTCGAGAAATCCCTGCGCTCCACAGATCTCCTGGCAGGCTAGAGGCGTACGGTGGTGAAGGGGGTGGCAGGGAGGCCTACACAGCAGGACACGCAGCAAGACATGTGTAACTGTGGTCCACCACCTGCCTCGTGCCACGTGTCGCCTGGTTATGCTGGGGGGTGGGGGTGGTTGTGGGCCAGCATCGTTCTAAAATTCCTAAAGCATCACACGACAAAGGAAATTAAGGCCCACATGTGGCAAATAAAAATTATTAAATCACACAAAACAACGGCGATTAAGTCAAACAGTGACTCAGAAGTTAATCAGCATAATAGTCATGAAGGAAATGGAAATAGGCTAAACCTGGATATCCACATCTCTGTGTCTAATATTTTAAAAGTAATCATCACGATTATCCAGGTGTGAAAACAATGGAAGTACACGCATTACATCAACAAACAAAGAAATAACATTTCCTTTCAAACATGCTTCATTCTGGCCAGAATACAACCAACAAGTAGAGAAACGAAGACAAAAAAAAGTGTTAACAAATCTAAGTAATGGCAGGTTTATCATGAAAAGTAGAACAAAGCTGCGACAGTAAGGAAAAACAGAGTAAAGAAAAAGTAGAACCATTAAAGTCCAAGAAATAACAACATGAAAGTGCTAAACAGCTGAAGCTTGAAGCAAAGAAGTAAACTAAATTGGGAAGAAAATTCAAGCAAAGATCACTTGATATATCTGACACTGAAGAGAAAAAAGAGTTAGGTAGCAGTATGGAAGATATTAGTTTGGACCATAGTGACTCAGATGTAATGGATGATGAAGCTTGACAAAGCATCTAGCAGAAAGAGTAATTATATCAAACCCAACAGTGAAAGTGAGTCACATTAAAAAGGTAATTTTTTTTCCAAATTTTTCTGTAGGAAGAAAAAGTTTTATTCTATATATTTGTATTACTCAGAAGGCGTGTGAAGATAAAGAAATTGAAGTAATGGCACTGTGTTCTTGCAAAAGAAAGGAAAAAAAATTGTCATGGGCACAAGAGCCATAAGTACTGTTGAGGCAACACAAATCATGGTGCTATGTGTCCGACGACCTAATAAAATATAAACCTCCAATATTATGTGACATGCTATGTATAAACAGTATACAAACTGTATGTTACATTTAGCCATTTTTATCAGTAGCATGTTCTTGTTACATGGCGCTATCTTATAGAGAACCTATATATAAAAGAATCAATTTTTTTTATCATTGTAATAAGTTAATATAAAGTACCTAAATGATCAGAGTAATATATAGTTATACTGTACAGAAATTTTTGCCATTATAATAAACGTTTTATATCGTGTTGATTTTCGAGTTGGGCCTTGGTATTGTTTTAATTTCCGTCCTTTGATATGAATGTTATTTGATTAACGGGATTGTTGATTAGCCTTAACGTCTCGGCGGCTGCGGAATTATTGCACAGGGGAAAAACCGCTCAGGAAGGAACCGACCTACGTCGAGGCCTAAATTAAGAAATCTTCGCGGCATTCACGTAGATTTGTTTCGTAAATGGCCAGTCGGTAACCGATCCCGGATCCTCTATAATGGTATTCCTTTGTTACCACTGTGCGTAACTCGCTCGATCAGAGGCCAAGTTAATTGAAAATTTAAAAAAAAAAAAAAAAAATTATTGCTCACCATATGAAGTTTGTGCACAAAAACCGTTGGGTAGCATTATTATTATGGGGAACGTATCTTTCTGGAACCCACCCGTATATAATCTGTATATTTATAATTGGCAAAGGCTATTCATGGTAAATTAAGCACTTTTTGAAGCCATTTCATTTGGAATAATTGCCAATAAAATATGTTTTATTGTAGCCTTACACATTAACTTTCAAATCCGGTGAAATATATTCACTGGTTTTACTACTTACATGGCACTATTTATTTTAAAAAGTGGTAGAAGAATAGAAAAAAGGGCCGATAGGAAATAAGTAAATAGGGGCTCGAAAGTGCTCACTTCACCGTGAACAGTCTATAGCTGTCTATAGCTGCGCCTGTTAGCGCACTTGGAGTGTACTCTTTGTGTTTACTGCCACAAACACAAACGTAAGTAACACTTATTAAATATCATTATGGAAACAAACACATTACAAAAATTATATTTAGGTTAGTGGCGGATTTATAACATCGCTAAATTGTTACTTCTATCATTAAACAATCATCAGAATTTTCGGCCCGATTCTCGTGTTTTTCAGAGCATTAGCCCGGTCCGTCTTGTCTGCCGCTTTGCAGAGTACTGATTACTTTGTGCGTGTTTACCCTGAAACAAAATAACAAAAATATCTGAAAGCCGAAAGAATGCTCTTTCATTCGCGCATGAGTACTTCAATATTATAGAACATTCAAAGGTACGGTTAAATTTTAAATAGTGAAGGTTCTTAAAATTAAAACGTGCATTCGGAATTGTTTTCTGAGACAGTCATTCTTTGAAACTATTAGCCCAATCAAAGGCTTTCACTTTGTCTCGGGCAGTATTTATCTCTGCTGCCGCCTTGGAATGGATGTAGTCAGTAGTTGCGATTCGGGGGATTAGTTGACCATTTTCCCTCCCCTCACCATTTTGCATTAATCATTTTAGTTAAGCTTCTTAAAACCAAACAATTTTTTTAATTATTATGTATATGCACATCCTCGGTTAAAGATTAACTGAAGGTTGCTAACGATAAATTGAGAACTTTTCAAATGACCCTTAGAAAAAAGTTACTGCTCCGCCCTGCACATATTTTAACGGCCGCACTGAGTAACATGCACCCAGCAAAGTTGGTAACTATGGAGGGAAAGTAGTTCCATGTCTTAACGTCAAATTAAAAGTCTTATATAACCTTTTGTTATAACTTAAATTATTTATTTCTATTTCTGAGTTTTTTAATTCGTGTAAGTAAAAAAATTAGCAGGTTTGTAAAATAACTACTTTTCTAATAATTTGACAGTTTCACTTAACCTACGCGACGCATGAACAAAGTGCTGAGGCCCATGGCAGTGTTAAATTTATATAAGGCAGAATAATACACAACGCGCCCAGAAGTAGACTTAAACAGCGCTTTCTGAAGTGTTGAGTTGACCGCCAACAGCCTACAAGTTGAGAGGCAACAATCCCATGCATTGGACCGGACTGCTACTGATATGGGTGGTATAGTCTTTTCGCGGTTTTTTAACTCTTTTCTATCAAACCTCTGAAATAATCACCCCATGCAAAACGCGTTTGGTTGTTTCCAAAATATCACTTATATCGCAAGAATTTTATACTTAATTTAACATAAAATTGCCTAACTTTTGGTTTAACTAAAATGTTACTTATAATTCCAATAAAATATAATATTTCATTTATAATTAATGCGAGTATTACTAGAGAAGAAATAGGTGTGTTGGTAATGCCGTGTAAGTAATAGTTATTTTGCGAAATATCATTGAACTGAGTGTTCACGAATGCGATGCGTTGTCCCTTTGCTGTATTTTTTATAGATTTTACTTCAGCCTTGTTTGTATGAGACGAACGAAAATCCTGAAAGTAGAACTTCAGCAGGACTTCAGAAAAATTGGAATCAACCGTGAATGGACTTTGCCTGTTTTTACCTAATAGAGAACGGCAGGGCCCATTGTTTTTCATTTGGCACTTATTAAAAGGTGAGTTACGAGGTTTTCATTCCATGTCATCGATTTGTATATTGCTAATATCGATGCATTGCTGTGCACAGTTGGGACGATACAACAGTCGCGATGTTTCAGAAATGTTTCTGCGTGATCGATATGCGGTGGTTGGTGGCAGAGGGGCCGGGCCGTGGGGCGTGTATCATCCAGCGGGAGATGTGACCTCGGCGCGGTTCGATCGGCGCGCGTTGCTGCGTGGGTACGACTGGCCGCGGTTGGTACGGGGCGACGGCAAGCCCTTGTCCCCTCAGCTGTCCGTGCACGTGGCGGGGGGCGCGTGTGTCAGGGGAAGTACCTCGATCAATAGCAGCCGGGGCTGGGGCCGCCACTGCCTCGCCCAGGCTCGCGCCGTTCGAGCCCCGCCACGCATACTTTCTCCGCTCCCTCACCGCAACACTCCGCAACTGAAACTATTTTAACTGACGTAGTCCATTCAGCGTTACTGCCAACTTTTCTCAAGTCCTGCTAAAGTTCTACTTCCACGATAATCCTCCCCATCGTGCAAGCTTAATCGAGTTAAGGTTTTTTCTACCCAGGTTAGGAACGAAACTTGATTTATTATGGGAGAGTTTGAAGTAAGGAAAATTTCCGCCACTAGGTGCGCAGTGTTCCGTAACTTTTAATTAAAATTTAAAGCTGCGTGAATAATAAAAGATAAATATTTTACCAAGTTATGAAGTTACTTTATATTTGATTTCTGATTATCACAATTGTCCTGGTACATTATAAGCACTAGCGCTTAAACAGTGGCTTATATTTTTTTGCTACCCAATTCTTAACAGTGATCTTCCCAACCTGCAGTAGAAGAAACCTTAACCGAGTCTAGAAAATGACACCAGCGAGGCAACCCGCCGCATTCGTGCGTCCTCACTGTAATAACATTTTGCCAGAAAACTAGTTCTTACTAGGCATTACCCTATTTTCTCACTGTTTTTATTCATGTAACTTATAAATTGAATACTATAGTTTACGGTTAAAGTACAAATAACATTTCAATTGAACCATAAATATGGTAGTTTTATGTCAACAACAGTATAACACACTTGTAATATGTGACATATTGAGTAACAAACCAAACAAGTCGTACATGAGGTAATTTTCAAAGGTTAGTTTCAAAAAGTGCGAAGAAACCACGAATGCACTATACACATCAGCGAATTTCACTGCGGATCTGATCAAACTACTTCGCTTTGAATCACTAAAAATCGTAGAGTGATTATTGTCTATAGTGTATTCATGTTTACTTCCAACTTTTCTACTTTAAGGCTATTCCTCCGCCTCATGCAAATTAAATCATAACAATATTTAGAAAATTACACAAAATGGACAACGCACCACTTTGTAGGGCACTCAATTTTATTACATCTGAACAATTTTTTTATAAAGCATTACCAACGCAGCTACTTTATCTCTGTTTTAATCGTATTAATTATAAATTAAGTGTTATAATTTATAGATAACATTTAAGTAAAAATTTAGTTTACCAAAAAATAAGATAGTTTTATATTAACAGACGCATAAAACGATTGTGATGCATAATATATTTAGGAATAGCCAAAGACCTCAAACAAAAGGTAATTTTTTTTTAATGATTGATTCAAAAAGTGTGAAGATACTTCGAACAGACTATAGAGCGATNCTCAAACAAAAGGTAATTTTTTTTTAATGATTGATTCAAAAAGTGTGAAGATACTTCGAACAGACTATAGAGCGATATCTTGAACTGCGCAGAGCCAGTCTCCGTGTAGCAAAAAAATGTAAGCCACTGTTTAAGAGCTAGTGCTTATAATGTACCAGGACAATTGTGATAATCAGAAATCAAATATAAAATAACTTCATAACTAGGTAAAATATTTATCTTTTATTATTCACGCAGCTTTAAATTTTAATTTTTGGTACAGACATTTGCAATGACGTGAACAAAATACTAATGTCGACTGCTTTTCTGCCAACTCGACTACCATAAACGACGTGGATAAGATTTCAGGTCAGAACACTGTTCAATGAACATGTTCTATGCGATATCTGTATATTTGTTATGCAGTTTGATTAAATACACATTGGTAAACGTATTTTAATTCTATAAAGGTCTTGTCTTGTGAGAAATTAAAATATGAAAATATACGTTCATCACTGTTGACGAAGTGCCTTTGGCAGTTGTGTTGGTTTGGGGTAAGTCAATATTGGGTACATGCGCAGAAGACGAATAATCGGTTTACCTCATGTCCAGTCGATAATAAAATCCTACTATTCATAGATATAACTTGCTGGACTTCACCTATTAAACAGTGATTACTACTGATTTTTAGTGAACTGCACTGGCTTGCAAGTGAAATCCCAGCGTTTTCCGCTAATTCGCTAGTAGATAATATCCCATTGTCTAAAGGTTCAGAAAAATTAATTATACTGACAGGAATCACAGATTCACAATTGAAGTGTAGGCACTGTTTTTAGGGAGTTACGAGGAATCTAGTCCCCAATGATTTACTACTTGGGGGCCTGTAACCCTCATGAAACAACGCAGAAATTTTAAATAGTTTTTTTGTTTTTACCCTTTGCTCTTTCAAATGTTTCTATTAGCCTTTAGCGGTGTCATACGTGCCCTACGCCGTTGAAGGTTGTGAACAAAATACCAAGTACTACTGAAAGCTCTGCTAAAGGTCTACTTGTGTGCAAATTGTGTGTTCCTACGTCATATTGAAAAACTAAATATTTTACCAATTTTCTTTTTTCTTGTACTTATATGCACAAAAAACATAAAGCAAAGAAATTGTTTTAGAATTCACAATTGCTTAGCTAGGATTTTAAATTTCACATATTTATAGAACTAGTTTCCTTCCATTGTAACCAACGTTACGGTGTGAATGCCAATCAATGCACCCGTTAAAATGTATACAGGCAGGGACAGTGACAATTTTCAAAAGTTGGTTTCAAAGGTGTTCAGTTAATCGTGAATTTCCTACATCCGTCGCTTCGTCCAGTCCTCTGTCGCCTGCAAATAACTTATGGTCCTGCACAACGAATAATAATTTCCCCCATTCCCATCTCGTATCCCCCATGAAATAAATAAAAGTCTGACCAGACGGCCACTCCAGCATCCACTCGCCGTAGGCTGAAGACGAGGCAGACCTGTTTCGGTCTTGTACACGTCAGCAACACTCACATCGCCACTACAGTTTTCAAAACTACTTCATCGACAGTGACGAACGTGTACGTTAACCCTTTCAGTAAAAAATAAATGTATTATTTTAGGTGTTGCAACAAACAAATATTATTTTCGGAACTTTACTGGTATTCAGACGAAGCTGTGCCTTACATCGGGACCACTATAAATCTATATGTTCTTTATGTTGCTGGCAGCAATGACGTCTCCCACACGTAGGGAACCTTTCTCGTTTACAGAATGTTCTGTGTGTACGGTGCAGACCATTCAAGCCACTTCATATGCAACGCCCCAGATAGAGGACACTGTCGCCTTAAAGGGTTCAGTTTGAATTTTCAGCACACTCGCCCTTTTATATGAAAACCCAAACCTGGGCGGGCTGGTTTAGATTCCCGGTGGGGTCGCTCCTAGATTTTCACACGTGGGAATCATGCCGGACGTTTTCGCTGGTAGGCGAGTTTTCTCGAAGATATCCTGTCTTCCCGCCCTTGCAATGCCACCTCGCTTCACCCTCATCGACTTTCAAGATCCCGATGTTAACACTCTCGCCTACCCGGCGCTTGAAATACGTTGTAGTGAGTTTGGAATACTCACTTTTGTACTATACTTTTAAATGTGCGTCTAATATCCTGATAGACGAAAATAAAAGACACATCAGTCGAGGATTGCTTTCGAGACGTCACGTACATTAGAAACACCATTTTAAAGCACTCCAAAATATCTAAAAACACTTTTTCAAAGTGCTTTTTTTTAAAATATACGTTTCAGACCCATACAAAACTACTCTAGGGCCCAGCATTAAACCTTCCTATTNTTTTTTTTTAAATATACGTTTCAGACCCATACAAAACTACTCTAGGGCCCAGCATTGAACCTTCCTATAGACTTTTCACCAATAAAATAATATGTTAACCATTGAAAGTCCCATAGGTACACGCAGAGTGACGAGAACACTGCACGCCAGTTCTGAGCCTTGCGCTTAGCGGCGATGACGCACTTGATGCGCGTGGCAGTGTCGCTCTTATCGCTCCCATGCTTCTCGGCCTCAGAGGCGGAAAAATGCTCCAGGTAAGCTGGACCCTTAAAGAGCCGCCCAAGCCACATCACTTCACGTTGCCTACTTACATAAACAACGTTATGCCGTCAAATATAGTACACATTGTTTTTGACAGTCCTATTGGTAGAAAACCAATCCTCTGTAAAAAAAACTCAAGAGTGACCACAGCGCAGCTTGTATGCATACGGGACACCATTTTCCCTATATATCTATGACATAGAACATTATAAAACAGTTATCAGATCGTATTAAGCTCAACGTATTAACCCTTATATTATTTTTGCATTACGAGTAATTTGATAACTTGTTTGTTGTGAACTGAGGCGTTGCAAGCAAATTTGTTAGTTTTTTTTAATTTTCGTAATGTGTTGGTTAAAATATTTAGATCTTCAGAAGTCGTTGGAAGGTTATAAATTTTTATCACGCAAATTTGTTATTTCATGTTGTTAAACTTATATTCAATGAATTTCATTTAGTTAGTCCAGCTTCTGAATATTCCTTAATTTTTTTCAACTAGCGCGTAGTATAGAGGCAATGTTACGTTATTTCCTCGCGAAACTTCGTACAATATCCATAATTTTCATCTAACAACTTGAATCTGGGTTTCGGATATGGTTCACATGAAAACTTCAACTTGGCCAATAAACTTACGACATCAGACCTTTGAGAACGGTGACTTCTGAGTTGCAAGTAAACCAATCAGCATCCAGTGTCCTCGGGCATGTCTGTGAACATCGCGTATTGTAGACAAAGCTTTTAAAGTAACTTCGACTTCCACACCTCAAAATCTCATCAGTTTTTTAAGTCACCCACTTCTATTTTCGAATTTGTGTGCAATTTTTGGCATGGCAATGTATAAATACTTATTTCCTAAACTAACACATATTTACTGCACTCATTTTCCCACTTATTTTTCTAGAGAAACATACTTGATAATTTTGTGCAGGTACCTCCGCACGTCTTAATAACAACACTAGTCTGACGATATCGACTTCAGAAATGGTATAAACCAAGTGATCTGTCAGTCAATAAAAGAAAGTACGAAAAATGTACATTCTTTTTGTTGCAGAGGAACACAGGAATTGTATAACAACGGGAAGCAATTATTCCTAAGGAGCAACTTACAAAATTGGCATTTGCAAATGAAACTTTTGGATATTTGCGTAACGTAAAAACCTTATTTTAGACTAACGATTGGTCAACGTCGGAAGCTAAATATATAAATAGCTCCTTTATATATTGGTGATTTGAGTGTCCTTGAACGGTGATAAGGCCTTACTAAGAAAAGTATATGAATTCAGGAATCAGGTAGGATTGGTCCAGGGACTGTATTAAGGAACCATCCCAGCATTTGTTTGGAGCAGTTCCGGAAAACCCTGAAAAATCGAAATCAGAATATCTAGACCGTGAATCGAACCTCCCTCTCCCCCCAACCCTAATGTGAGGCAAGTAGTTTACCATTGCGCTACATCAATACATCCTACTGATCGTAAAATACGTAAATTCGCGGGAATTTAAGTTGGTTCCATTTCATTTAAGAGTAACGAAAATAAAATTTTAAAAAATGCTACAATATCACTCGAACCATCCTCGGATCCTAGTCTAATGACTATGCATTTGTCTTAGGAAGCACGAGAAGCAAAACGATTAATACAAGCAAGATTTTTCGAAAGTACTCAGTATGCTAGCACTATTGTTTGTCATGTGGTCTCGGTAAACCACTTATAGATACAATAATGAAATAAGTAATAATGCGGAACAACATATTTTCTTGCCAACATTATGCAATTTTTGCTTTCAAGAACGTATGCTCTTTAGCCTTATTTTTTTCTGTAAACTATTTCACCCAAGTACGAAAGTAAATGGTGATTTGTGTTTTGTAACAGTCGTGATTTTGCTACATAATTTTCATATTAACTTATGTGTTGGGTTGCAGACTTGTGCAAGTGAAAGTCGCTCTTTCCAGTGGAATTTATCTGCAAAGCAGCGGGATCGACGAATGTCTTCTGGTAAAATTCATCACCTGATTATATACAAAATTTACTGTTTTTGGAAAGAATTATACTAGCTGCATAGAGTACAGAAAGTGCCATTATCTATAGCTACGTAAAGTACAGAAAGTGGCATTATCTAGAGTATATGGAATTTATATTAGAATATGCTGAGCTTGAATGTTTTCTTTTTGATTGGTTAAAACCACGTTATAGTTAATATTTTCCCGAATCAAGGCAGGAATCGAAATAAAATGTGCAAGGAAGAGGAGATTTTCATATTAAGGAACTTCGTTAACATTTTCATAGTATGAGAATGAAAACCCATTTCACAAAATCCGCATTCGGTTCAGCAGTCGGATTCGAACACACGAATTCTAGAATTTAAAGTAGATATGCTAAAGTATGGCGTTACACCATGACTCAGCATCGTTACTGAAGTCTTAGATATGCATTTAATCTTCAAGCGAAACATAAATATAAAATATTAATTTCCCGTAATTTCTTATCGAGGAATCCGTAAGTCATAACCCATAAATGTATGCCTGCTTATAGAACTCATTTTAATTATGCAAAATGGCATACCTACAAGCAACCACATTTATATCAGTTGTTTCTTTAAATAATAGGAATACAATTTTCTCATACACTTTTCATAATTTTCCAGACACTAGCAGCTGTCAAGACACACGCTTTTAGATAACACATTTCAACAGCAAAGACGGGCACTAGGCACGTTAGTATTAAAATAACTTATTTTATATTTTTTCAGGAAACAAAGAATTCACCATAAACATTTTTCCTGTTTCGTAATTTTAAATACCGTGTAATGACAAGTAAAAGTATTCTAAAACAAAGAAGTCGAGCTTTCCNCACACGCACACACACTGGAGAGTAAAAAAAACTGATATAGGCGTGCGTATGTAAATAACAGAGGTGTAGAACTAATAAGAGTAACGCGATGCGGTCGGCAGCGCCTATAAAAGACAACAAGCGTCTGGCAAAGTTGCTAGATCGGTTACTGCTGCTACAATGACAGGTTATCAAGATTTAAGTGAGTTTGAACGTGGTGTTATAGTCGGCACACGAGAGATGGGACATAGCATCTCCGAGGTAGTGATAAAATTTCGATTTTCGAGTACGACCATTTCACGAGTGTACCGTGAATATCGGAAATTAGGTAAAACATCAAATCTTCGACATCGCTGCGGCCGGAAAAAGATTGTGAACGAACGGGACAAACGACGACTGACGAGAATCATTAAACGTGACAGACGTGCAACCCTTTCTCAAATTGGTGCAGATTTCAATGCTGGGAGATCAACAGATGCCAGCATGCGAACTATTCATCGGACCATCATTTATATGGGCTTTCGGAGCCGAAGTCCCACTCGTGTACCGTTGTTAACTTCACGACACAAAACTTTACGCCTCGCCTGGGCTCGCCAACACCGCCATTAAACTGTTGGTGACTGGAAACACGTTGCCTGGTCTGACGAGTCTCGTTTCCAATTGTATCAGGCGAATGGACGTGTACGGGTATGAAGACATGGACCCTACATGTCAACAGGGGACTGTTCAAGCTGGTGGAGGCTCTGTCATGGTATGTGGCGTGTGCAGTTGGCGTAAAATGCGGCCCCTTATACGTCCAGATACGACTCTGGCATGTGACATATACGTAAGCATCCTGTCCGATCACCTGCACCCATGCATGTCCATTGTGCATTCCGACGGACGTGGACAATTCCAGCATGACAATGCGACACCCCACACGTCGAGAGTTGTTACCGAGTGGCTCCAGGAACACTATTCTGACTTTAGACACTTCCATTGGCCACCTAAATCACCAGACATGAACATTATTGAGAATAACAGGGATGCCTTGCAACGTGCTGTTCAAAAGGGATCTCCACCGCCCCACACTACTATGGATTTGTGGACTGCCCTACAGGATTCATGGTGTGAAATGCCTCCTGCATACCTTCAGACATTAGTCGAGTTAATGCCACGTCGTCTTGCGGCACTTCTGCGTGCTCGCGGGGGCCCTACACGATATTAGTCAGGTGTACCAGTTTTTTTTTACCCTTCAGTGTATATATATATGTACCTGTAATATTAAACATACAAAATAGTAAAGATTACCAGGGCTGATTTCGAAATTTTATTGTGCATCGGTTAGTCACCTTTTATCTTCCCTGTTATATAATAAATAATTTTTTACCTCCTCAATATGTGTAAAATAACTATGCTACCGTAGCTTCCACAAAAACCAAGCGCTGTGGCAATGGATGTTCTATTTTATAAGTTAACTCGTGTAATTCAATAAACAGACCATGCTGCAACTAAGCTCCTACAAAAACACAGCTTTCAAACGTGCGTAAATACCCAAATACACGAATAACACCACTTACTCCACGAGTTATTTGAATATTTTGTGATTGGCCGAAATGTTATGTACGGAGCAGCGTACATGCAATTACTGCCAATTTCTACAGATCGTACCAAATGCAATATAAATGTGCCAAAGTAAATTAAGGATCAAAAAATGTTTAAAATAAAAATGCAATGGACCACTTGTCTAATGATAAACATTTTTTTACGCATCAAATAAATAAAAATTTTAAGTGGTATTTACCGCGTTATTGAAAATATAAATATAATTAATATACATAGAACTTCATTGGTTTCAAGCAAATAGTTAAAATACAGGACGGTCCTTTTTTATCTGTGTGTATACCTAGATACATATGTAAACAAAGAAACCAAAACACGCAAATGGAATTACAAGAGGTAAATATTGGGTAACACAATTAAAGTATCATTTGTAAACGGAAAACCATTCTAATGATCGACACGATACAAATAATGGTAGTATTTGTGTTGCAAAATTAAATTAACGTAATACGAGAACTAAAGAAAGATCATAAATAAGTATATTTGTTTTTAACTTAGTCGCGATCAAATTAAAAATAAATGCACCACTGAAAACAGTTCAGTCGCTTTCAGTATAGCCACAAGAACCAAACTTGAACAATTATTTCATGTATATAGTTTTGGCTTCCAAACCCTTATCTATTTATATAAATGGAAACACTGACAGATTGACTGACTGACATGCCAATGCCCAGTCTCAACAATTGGTATTAGAAATATTAAATTGGGAGGAAACATGCAATATGTAACGTAGGCAGCGAATAAGGACGGATTTTTCTAAATACAACCCCTATAAGGGTGAAAGAGGTGTTCAAAGTTTGTACGGAGAAAAAATATTTGATAGTACTGTGAACTCTAAACTTTGTGAATGATTTAGCGAATAAATTTCATGGTGGTATTAATNGAAAAAATATTTGATAGTACTGTGAACTCTAAACTTTGTGAATGATTTAGCGAATAAATTTCATGGTGGTATTAATTAATATCGTTTTTCCAAGATATATATTTTGCTACACTTTTCGTATCAAGTTATTATTACTCTTTGTGACATTACTGTTGGCACACGTATTTTAATTGTCGACACTACCTGTTATATAATAATTACATTTAATAACATGCCAACTTTTTTATGTTTATGGAATGTGTTAATGAGCATTTGTTGTATAAATTTTTTAATATATTTCAAAGGTTTTTATTTATTGTGACATATAATTTTGTGCAATTATCGTGTTTGTATTTTTCTTTAAAATTATGCATATTTATCATTTTAAGAAATTGGCAGCACTAACCATACGCAGTTTTTTAATCCTACATTTTTCAATGAAGCTCCGAGTTAAGCGCAATATTGGTAAGGTCAATTCAAATTCCCAGTGTTTTTAATGAATGATTTACATGTAGCTGGAAGACGATATTTCTTAAATGACTCGGTTGCGAAAATGGTTTAAGTGTTATCAGACTGTTCGTGGAACAAATGAAAAGCGCCACAGATTATATTTAATTAAAACTCAGCAAATTGCAATATTTTATTTCGGCCTACAGAAGACTTGGTACCGAGGGCTGGTACCTACCTCAAGAATCCGAGCTGGTTCGAAGTGTTCCGGCTACAGACGTAATGTTTCTATAGAGGCATACTGTTTATTTTATGTTGCAAAGAGCAAATTCCTTATAGCTTCGACCTCATTTTGTTAACTATCAAACATTAATAATTATTGTATGATGATCTATAACAAGCTATTAAGATTTTTCTCCGTAATTTGCTTACACATATCTCAGTGTCAAGAGTAATCATGTTCTACCGATAAGAAACTGAGATAACCAAACTTTATTTTTTTATTTCATACTAATTCAAGTGTGAGGGATAACTTTATTCGAAAACGCTATAAAGAAAAATTCATTAATATGGAACCAGTCTGCCATACTTTTTGAACCTATTTTTTTTTTTTTTTAATTCATATTGCTGATTTATTTTAATGGTGCACATTTTGTCATAATTTAAAACTTGACGAAAAATTTAAAAGCTTCTCTACATAAGTTTGCTTAAAATTAAATCTAATTTAGCTCCACCAGATGTGTAGTGTTATTATTTTATGGTAGTTGTGTCTGTAGGTTGTAACTTATGGCAAGGGTATTCTTGTTATGAGTATTCTTGTTATGAGTATTTTTTTACATGCAAGTGTGTTGTCAAGTCCGGGCCATAGTTCGTACAGCTACCCGATATTTAATTTACTAATGTTATTAGCTACATCGCTTACAATACACACAAATTTTGTTTCATTCCAGGGGAACCTAAAGTGTTACGACATTTAACACCCAACAACTTTACAGTACAGTACGTACGTTAAAGTGCAGCCCAATCGGGAGGAATAAAAAATAGTAGAGGAACACGTCAAAAAAGTTTAACAGTGGCGCCAGCACTGTGNCAGCCCAATCGGGAGGAATAAAAAATAGTAGAGGAACACGTCAAAAAAGTTTAACAGTGGCGTCAGCACTGTGGAGCACGAAAAACAGATTGGTTAAGGTATGCTGGTTAAAGTCATGTTTTAAAATATTTGAACAGGAGAAGCACAATTCATTACTTTTTAAGGAAAACTGTTCTCATTGATTATAAAAGGATTGAGTACTCTACCACTAACATGGCCACAGAGCAGGGAAATGAACATATAAAAACCACAGACACAAACACTGCGGTAAGCGAGCCAGGAGACCAGGCTGATAATATTGTGACCCCGGAGACTCCGGTCACAAGAGCCAGTAGTACAAACCCTAGCACTCAGATGCATTTTGATCAGTTGGCTGCCGAGATCATTCAGTTGCAGGAGAATATAACCCGACAGCAGTGTCTTCTTCACGCTACCTCGACGCAGGAAGTAACAGAAGTTAAGGAGCAGGAAGCTGTTTTGCAAGACAATCTAACATGAATGAGATACGCGACAATTTGTATCGTTTACGTCAGCGTGTAGTTAACCAAGTTTCCAGCCTACAGACTGAAGTAAACACTGTAGCAACAGAGTTAAGTGAAGAGATAGCCACAACAAGGGGAGAATGAGAGTTTGTTAAGGAGCAGTGGGCAAACCGGGCTAACGAAACCGAGCTCCGTTTTATCGAACATTTAGGTGCTATTAATGAGCACGTGCCGGCTCAATTTGATCCATTTGACCGACTCCTTGAGAATAAACTGCAACAAGTTGAAAAGGCAGTACATCACGAAAGTATCCACAAAGAAGCAAAGATTGCCAAGGTCGGTGAAAGAGTGAATTCTGTAGAAGAAAAAATAGACAGAGTAGCAGCCTCCATACGAGAAATAAAATCTTGTATTTACACCCCGCACTGAAACTCTGCATTAATCCACTGCCACCTAATAGCAGATTAATTCTCCTATCTCAGTCGCAATTGGCCCTGAACAGATAGCACACCCTAGTGCACCAGTAAGTACTTTACTACACCACCCTTACAAGCTGTGGGTAGATAAAGTCCCACGTTTTGAGGGAAGAGTCGGAGAAAATCAAATAAATTTTCTAATCATATATTTTTGGAACAAGAAAATTCAAGGCTATTTAACGGCTCAGCTGCACACAGAGAAATGCATAGCAAGTAAAGGGAAGGAGCTCAAGATTTATGACTGCTCAAGACATTTAGACCCGCCTACAAGTGATGAAAATTTTGTAGACATGTTTCATCACTAACTGCCACATCGCTACCAGATACGTTGGATTGGAAGAGACACGCATATTCACAGGTGGCGATCAATAGTGTTTGACCACGATAAACTCCCATGTACCCCCTGAAACAGTTAAGGAAATGAAACTTGAAGGGTACGAAATTCGCGAACATCTCGGACGTTTGGTGGAGCATAAATTAATTTTCGCGTCTGAAAGAAGACGTAGACTCGCAAAGGTCTTGAAAACTAAATCATTAGAAGTTGGTCAGTTAGCATTGGTAAAAGCTGCTAGTGCCAGTAAATTGTGGGAATTTATCATAGCGAAACTTTTTTCCCCTATATTACCTACCATACGTAGTGACGTATGTAAAGTGCAAAAATTACTACGTGGTAGCATGTCACGAAACTGGCAAGATCGTGGGAAACTATAATTTAATAGCTTCGAGGAAGTACGAGTGTAAGGTGATACAGTCAGGCAACATTATCAGCGCAGAAGAGTATTTATGACTGGATTATTTTTCAGCAAGGCCAACAGCTGCAAGTGTTTGTTTTGTTTATTTGGGGAGGAGAGAGTGTAATCGTCGTATAATAATAATTATAACGTAGAATATGAATGTGAATATGTGTAGAGAACATGTTTTTACTTTTGGCGCGAAGAGTAATGCCGCCGCCATAAGCTGTTTTTCCACGCTTGTGAACACCTCTCCCCATGTAAGCCTGAACACGAGGGCCTAACTGCTTAACTTAACTGCCTATGAGAGATAAGCACGCTTTAAGAGTGAACACCGACTGCCAAGTTAAGTTATATTTTCTCCGAAGCCTAACCAAAGGATAACGGGCTAAAACTGCCTAAAGTAGATAGTTATACCATCCTGCTCGCACTTCAGCAAATGTACTCACTGCGTTTTCCATGTATTTGCTTCAAAAACTTACATTTGTTCCTATAAAATTTTTGGTATCCATCACGAGATTGGTAACTTTCCACCTGAAACAATGTAAACAGACGGAGCCCCGTCCTTTACACAAAACANTGTATCCATCACGAGATTGGTAACTTTCCACCTGAAACAATGTAAACAGACGGAGCCCCGTCCTTTACACAAAACATCATTTTCTTATTTTACAAAATTTTTAGATACTGTAATTGGATTTTTACTAACAGTGGTTACAGTTGAGATTGTAATCCAAGTTTGATGGTGTAGTATTTTTCCAGATGTAATCCAGTTAGGTCTTCGTTGTTAAGCTACTCTTTAGCGTCGTTTTCCTATGGTGTCTTCCAATCGATGTGTGTGCATTTGTAAACAGTTAAGGTGTTTTCTTTTGAGGATTAGTTTATACCTCTTCAGTTATTTACCTAAAGTTGCTGTGTTTGCGTAATAACGCAGTTAGTCAATTAATTGTGACTTTCCACGTCTGAAGTTACGTGATGTGGTAGGTTGATTGTTGCAAATAGGTTCATTCTATAATGCAGCTAAATATATAGCAATATAAATGAGTATTAGCAGCATTGGTCTTTTTCGAAGTTTTGCAAAGACTGCGCATAATACGATTGTTGAAGGCTGTAGTTTTTCAGTGCTAATATGCGTAAGTGTGTTACGGACGCCACCCTTACGTTAATTAGTGCTCATTATCCGAGGAACTTATACCGGGCTGTGTTCTTCAAGATTACACACTGAAAACACACTTTCCACTGTCACTGTTAGACACGCAATTAATGACGGCAACGCTGAGGAACGGACAGCCTGCCTTAGGTAACGAGTTTTGTTTGTTGATGTACTTGAGTGTGAGAAATTTTACGCTGAGATTGTGGAAACGTAATCTACATACAATGACGAGTGATAAAACCAAGTATTTTCTTCAATCTTGATGACTTATCCCTACACTTTGCAAGAACCGAAACAAACACAAGTGGACAGCGCCTGCACGCGACACGACACCGATGCTACTACTGTTTCCTGCAGGCCAGGGAGGAAGCACAGAGCTCAACGTCTCCAGTGTTGTGAAACGCGAGGATCATCAAATGCCGGCGGAGACCGCCGAACGAGCAGCTCGCGCGCGCAAATATTTGGCGCGCCCTCCTATACATTTAAACGCATCTACGCATTTATTTACTACGTTATTGAATTGTTATTCGATGAACCAACGTGTATATGTTTTACGTAATTGAGTTTATTTTTGTCTTCGTATTATACTCTGGAGTGTTTATTTTGAATCCACATTCCCTATTTTATAATCCAGTTAACAGTTAAGTGCTTAGTATTTAACGCCACAATTTATTCTTGAATCATTTGCTTCAATTTTCTTGGATTGATTCCAGAAAAAGCTTATTGCAGCAATTAAGTAACGTATAATATTTCATGGTGGTATGAAATATTAGGTTTTTTCCAAGATATTTATTTTGCTATACTTTTCGAATCAATTTATTATTACTCCATGTTACGTTACTATTGACATACGTATTTTATCTTCAACATTATGTGTTATGTATTAATTACATTTAATAATATGCCAAATTTTTTATGTGTATACTTTAATTTAATAAGTATCTATCCGGTTTTTCAAGTTTTAAATATTTTAAAAGATTTTACTTATTTTGTCACATAATTTTGTGCAGTTTTAATGTTTGTATTTTTATTGAAATTGATGTATACTTATTATTTAAGGAAATTGGCAGCACTAACCGTACGTAGTTTTTCAATCATGCATTTTTGACGCAGCTCCGAGAAAAGTGCTGTATTGCTCAAGTTAAATTAAATTCCCATTGTTTTAATTAATGTTTTACATGTAACTGGAAGATATTTCTTAGATGACTCGGGTGCCAAAGTGGTTTTAATGTAATCAGCAGTGTTCGTGGAACAAATGAAGAGGGCCACATATTATATTATATTAAAACTCAGCAAATTACAATGATGTATTTCGGCCTACAGAAGACGTGGTACCCAGGGCTGGTACCTACCTCCAGACTCCGAGCTGGTTCGACGTGTTCCGGCTACAGACGTGACGTTTCTACATAGGTATACTGTTTATTTTATGTTGCCAGAAGAGAATTCCTGCTTTTTCCGACCCGACTTTGTTAATTAACAAACATTTTATAATTATTCTCTGGTGATTTCTAACAAGCAATTAAAACTTTTCTCCGTCATTTGCAAACAAATCTCTCAGTGTCAGGAGTAATCATGTTCTACCGATAAGAAACTGAGATAACCAAATTTCCTTTTTTTATTTTATTTTAATTCACGTGTGAGAGAGAACTTTGATTTGACACTATAAACTAAAACTAATTACCACGGAGGCAGTCTTCCATAATATTGGAATAATTTTTTATATTAATTCATATTGCTGATTAATTTTAATAGTGCACATTTCGTCATAATTTAAAACTATATGAAATATTTTAAAAGCTTCTATACATATGATTGTTTAAAATTAAATCAAATGTTTCTCCACCAGATGTGTAGTGTTATTATTTGTTGGTAGTTTTGTCTGTAGTTTGAAACTTATGGCAAAGGTATTATTTTTTGTGTCTTCTTGTTGTGAGTATTCTTTTACATGCAATTGTGTTGTCAAGTCCGGGCAATAGTGCGTACGGCTGCCCAATGTTTAATGTACCAATATTATTAGATACATCTCTTACAATACACACAGATTTTCTGTTTCATACCAGGAGCCTAAAGTTTTACACTTAACACCCAACAACATTACAGTACAGTATGTACATTAAAGTGCAGCCCAATCGTGAGGCATAAAATATAGTTGAGAAACACGTAAAAATGTTAACAAAGTATTGTAAAAAATAAATAATTGAACAACTATTTAAGAGTTTCTTAGAAATGTACTCATGGCAAACCTTAATATTATATATATAATATTCTAAGTAGCAAATTATTAAGGTAAAGGACAAGTGGGAGGTAGTGTGATTCTCTGTCGCCCAGAGCGCATTGCCAACTGATTTGTAAATACTTCCAAACCATCCACTATATGGCACCACATTCGTATTCACCCCCGCCCTCCATAAACAACCATTCTTTCATAGCCTGCTTGTAATCCATTCTCAGAACCATGGAGTTTAAATGAGCAGGCCATGTCCTCCGCCGCCCACCTCCTATGACCCGTCGCCTCTAGCAGATTTCTCTCTGCGATAACAACAATGTGTTTGAGGAAGCTAGCAGCAAGACTCCTAGCAAGAGAGTAAAACTTGTATTCAATACTCGTTTGCACATTGGTACAGTTACTGTTTTGCAATATATATCAAACATATTCATTTTTTGATACATTTATATTACTGCTAGGAAAGAGATTTATATAAAAAAAATCTTTATTTGCTTATGCAAGAAAAAGATAGTTGAACATTGCGTTTAATGCGCATGGAATCATTCCGGACAATATACCCAAGAAATTAGCTGAAGATACCTGATAAATACTAGTCAGGCCTAATAAAACTGACGCTTTAATGCCACTGTGGAAGACAGTGTGGTTTATAGTGTCGTTGTTAATGCCCCCTGGCACCGACTATAATGTGCTTGAAGGTTAAGGGGTTTGAAATAATTTAGTCTTTTACTGTTGTGATTTGAAGGACGAATATATTGTCTCTGATATATTCACTAATAAACAACATCAACACTTGAGAGGTGTGGTACTCTAATAATTTGGTTACTCGGATTGACTGCTAACGACTTCGTGATGGAGGGGGGCTTCTCTTGATGGTGATTGTATACTTAACTCTTGCTGGAATGATTTCAGCTGTGGTGGGTGAGCACCGGTGATGGGCGGCCATTGGCAAAGGCCCGCTGTTGCTGCCGTCTCACTGTGGTGATGTTCTACTGACGTGGCCAGGGGTCCGATTTGCCCNAGAAATACACATGATTATTTGGTGATATCGCGTGAAACCTCTGCGCTCCACAGATCTGCCGGGCAGGCTGCGGCCTAGGGTGGTGAAGGGGGGTTGGCAGGGAGGCCTACGCCTCAGCGACATGTGTACTGCGGTCCACCACCTGCCTCGTGGCACGTGTCAACTGGGATATACTCGCAAAGTGGGTCAGCGATGCTCCTATTCCCAAAAGACGTCACACGTCAAAACAAATATACAAAAATTATATATACTTGTATTGACGTAACTACGCCAATATTTGCCAATAAAATAACTTAGCCCATGAAAGAACATGAGAAAGAGTTATCTCATATTGCCGCTAGATATAGGTTTAGTATTAATTAATAATATATTTAAGAAACTTTTATATTTTAATAACTTTATCGTAACTTTATTCACGAAAGAACAGTAAAACGTTTTACCATACTGTAACAAATAATAAAATGCAAATTAAAAAGCAACACTTTAACAATTTATATTTTTCGGGTGTAAATATACCATTACAACATTTTTGCTAACTTTCTGGCTATGTTAGTAAAGTATAAAANATTTATATTTTTCGGGTGTAAATATACCATTACAACATTTTTGCTAACTTTCTGGCTATGTTAGTAAAGTATAAAAAAATTTTTATTTATTTTTTTTATGTCAAAAACAAATTTATTAAGTTTTTATTTACAGTACTTAGTACGTTTCTCGACTACAGCTTTTCTTGCAAAATTTATTTCGTTGCATATTTTATGTTTCAGCAGTTTCGTATAATATTTAACGTGATATTCTTACCAATTCTATCAGTTTTGACCTACCAACTTAACTTTGTTTTCACGGTTTTTTCATAGATATGTAAGCGCCTTGATAATTTGATATTTTGTAACAATTATACTTTCCTTTGTTAATAATATTTACATTAAACAACGCGCAAGTATATTGTCAAGTTTCCTAAGTCATACAAATGATTATAGACAAATCTGTAGAGGAATGGCGATTCCGGCAGCTACCTAGCCGTCAGATTCATTTCGACAGTTCGTGGNGATTATAGACAAATCTGTAGAGGAATGGCGATTCCGGCAGCTACCTAGCCGTCAGATTCATTTCGACAGTTCGTGGACCGATTCCGGTATACAATTCCGCTACCGATTGTACAAAAATTGGCTCTAGGCATTCCGATAGCGGAATGACGTCTTTCTTCTAAAGAAATAATTCCGATAGTTTCAATAATTTGGACCCAGGTTAAGTTAAACCGCGGTCCGAAACTAGAAATAAATGACGCACGGGCGGCCCCGAGACTCGGGGTAGCGCTGCATCGCAGTGACGTCATGTTCCACCCTCTGGAGTACCGTTACTCGAAACAGGCGAGACGGCCCAATCTTCTGCTCTCGAGGTGTTGAGTTAGCAGTACTCCGCCCATGTATATGACAACACACATGCCGGTATGGAAGATAGGCGCATTGGAAAAGCAAATTATACATTTTTGTAAACCTTTCACTACTGATTACATAGGTTGGGAGCATTTCAGATTCGCTATTTTTACTTGTTTATTAAATTATGGCAGTATAATTCGATAATGGAGCTTATATTGGCAGTGTTTGTTTCCGGGAAATTTACCTAGAATTCTGTTATTTTTCACGATGTTAGTGCATAACGTTTGCCCTAAATATGTTGTTCCGTAATTATATAATGTTAACAATATTTTTTTTTTTTTNCGATGTTAGTGCATAACGTTTGCCCTAAATATGTTGTTCCGTAATTATATAATGTTAACAATATTTTTTTTTTTTTTGTATTTAGAAATGTACCGAAATTTTTTTTTAAAAACATTGGCCGGGTTAACTCGTCTAATTANATTTTTTTTTTTTTGTATTTAGAAATGTACCGAAATTTTTTTTTAAAAACATTGGCCGGGTTAACTCGTCTAATTATTTGCTGGTACAGTAGTACTTCTAACGTTGTGTTAATACGTATTTTGGTAATATTTTGATATGCATTTTACGTACAATTTTCCGCAAAATATTTTGTAGCAACGACTGATTTTATTTTATAAGTGACGATGGCGCCCCACCGGACATAATCGCGCACAAAAAAATTATTCATTAATGTAACCTGCAAGTGTTACACTTTAAATTGCTAGGGATATTTAACACGGAACCTATGTTACTTGTGTTAGCTTGAACCTACAAATATAAANGTTACACTTTAAATTGCTAGGGATATTTAACACGGAACCTATGTTACTTGTGTTAGCTTGAACCTACAAATATAAACTGCCATATTTTTAGTCTGTAAATGTAAGAGAAAAAAAGCATTATAAAAAGGTTCTGAAAAATTTATCACAACAAACTTCTGAAGCTTTTTGTATTGCATTTAGTGTACGTNGTTACACTTTAAATTGCTAGGGATATTTAACACGGAACCTATGTTACTTGTGTTAGCTTGAACCTACAAATATAAAGTGCCATATTTTTAGTCTGTAAATGTAAGAGAAAACAAGCATTATAAAAAGGTTCTGAAAAATTTATCACAACAAACTTCTGAAGCTTTTTGTATTGCATTTAGTGTACGTAACATTATGTTTTACTCTGTGCACTATAAATAGAAAGTTTATATTGTGGTTCAAAAGTGTGTAAGTAAGACATGGATGCTGCCTCAACTTCGCCACCAAACAAAAACTCATAAATAAATAGTATTCCTCAAAATTTTTCTTTACCTCTAATTTTAAAAGTAATTGGTTTTCCCCCGGTATAATAATGAATAATGTAATGGTTTATAATTCACAATGTTCATATATGGTGAAGAGCAAATACAGCTGTTATACAGCCAAAAATACGTAAGACTTGAAAATAAAATTTTTATTAAGAAGAAACAAGTAACAGGTATGTTAACATATTTGTTCAGTAAGTTACTTTTACTTTGCATGAAAAGTAGGTGGTTATTTACGTAAACGGTTCAAAGAACAAATAGCCTTACAAAACTGTTCTGGACAGAACATTTAAAAATTTTCTTAAATCAGGTTACTCTTATAAATCAACTAAGTTACGTATCCACTGCCTAACGAAAACTGCATTTTTTTCTTGTTTTCATATTTTTCAAAAATTGTTAATGGAATTTGGAAAAACTTTGTGGAAGGCTTTGGTAAGTAATTCGTGTTCGAGAACGCTGTTCTTCAGTTATGTAACGCGTGAAGAGCAGTATTTTCATAGCATGTTAATTTTCCTCTCATACCTCACTCTTCTTGAAGTTAGTCTTATGTGATATGTGTATTCTTATATGTACTGTTATGTGTGTCAGGTGTGCGCGATACCAGTATATACCTACACGGACTTATATTTGCATCTATACGTATGTATACCATGTATGCATGTATGTTTTCAACTAACAACATTTCCGACATAGCCATCTGACAACACCAAATAAGGCACTGAATGAGATGTAACATTTTCAGTCTTTCAAAGTTTTTGAATAAGCCCGAAAACATTTTTTAAATCGTTATATACAAGCATTTAAAATGTTTCTTGAATTTTTTACGTACGAAAAAAACTTTTGTTTGTAAACAGGAAGTAAACGACCCAAAATAATCTGGAGTTGTAATTTTTCTCGCTGATTGAAAAATAGCAGCCACCTGTTTCAAAAGCATTTTTATGTGAAATGAAAGAATATATTACTTATTTTGTCGTTGAATAAAAATACAACAAAATTAGTGAATGAACCAGTAAGACTGTACATGACAAAATATTTTATCCTTCTCTAGTAACTTTGTGGGCCGGTATTGTACAATGAAAGCAAAGAGTGTGTTTACTGCAGACAGTAAAAATTGTCACAAAATTAACAAACAGTAGTCCTACATGTAATGCTGAAAATAAAATATATAAGCTTGCGAGACACTTCGTGAAGCTTCCGTAAGGCACTAAGAATTAAAATAAAAGGGTCTGATGATCAGTTAGGGATTGTAACAATTCTTACGTAAAACCATCTCATTTGTCTGAACGTACTTGATGACTATCTTCTTCAATTGTACTTTGTCACGTACAAAGTGATGACGTATGTCGATATGCTTGGTCCTGGAATGATAGTTTTCAGAACCTGAAAGTTTAATCGCGCTTTGGTTATCACAGACAACAATAACATGTATAGCGGCTAAGTGTGGCCATATTTCCTCCTGCAATTGTCTGAGCCACATAGCCTCTTGAGTGCAGCTGGAAAGAGACATGTATTCAGCCTCGGTAGTGGACAACGCAACAGTTTGTTGCCGACGTGAGTTCCACGTAATTGCGCCACCCTGAAATATAAATACATAGCCGGTACATGATCTTCTGTCTTCTTCATTGCTTGCCCAATCTGCATCGCAATAGCCATGTATTATATTCTCTTCATTATTTTTCTTGAAAGTTAATGCGTAGTTTTGAGTATGTTTCAAGTATCTCAAGACTCGCTTCAGCGCCATCCAATGCTGCATTTCCGGTCTTGAATTAAATCTACTCAGAGCATTTACAGCATAGGATATGTCGGGACGGGTTCCTTGTGATAAATATAACAATGATCCAATTATTTCATGATATGGAACTGTATCTGCCATTGAATTTTCTTCTTCATTCGAGTTAAACTTTGTTTTTGGATCAATAGGTGTTTTTGCACCCTTACAACTTGACATACCATATTTGCTTAATATTTCTTGTATATATTTCTGCTGGTCAATACTTATAGTCCCATGTTTTCTGTCTTGATGTACATGCAAACCCAGGCAGTATTTAAGTTCTCCCAAGTCCTTCATTTCAAATTTGGAAAATAAGTTCTTCTTGATATAATCTCTAGTACTCGTAGAGCTTGTATACAAAATTATATCATCTACGTATACAGCTAAAAACGTTATATCATCATTCTCAATCCTATAATAAATACAAGGATCAAGTAATGACAGCAATATNACGTATACAGCTAAAAACGTTATATCATCATTCTCAATCCTATAATAAATACAAGGATCAAGTAATGACTGCAACATTCCTATTTCTTTAAGTGTATTGCTCAGTTTCTGATTCCACAGTCTACTGACTTGCTTTAGTCCATATAATGACTTTTTTAATAAGCATACTTGTGTATCATTTTCTTTGAAGTTAGAAGGTTGACTCATATATATTTGTTCTTCTATTTCGCCCTGTAAGAAGGCAGACACGGCATCCATCTGGTGCATTTGCAAATTATATTTCACTGCTAATGCAAACAAATATCTCAGGGATGTATATCTGATTACCGGAGAATAAACTTCATTGTAATCCAATCCTTTTCTTTGAGCGCATCCTTTGATCACTAATCTTGCCTTGTATTTTGCTATATTGCCTTTTTCATCTCTTTTGGTTTTAAAAACCCATTTACAGGATATAGCTTTCTTACCGGCAGGCAAATCACACAACAACCAGGTATTATTTTTCTTTAATGAGTTGTACTCATCATCCATAGCTTTACTCCAATGACTGGATTCAGAGCTAGATAGAGCCTCTTCTAGAGATGAGGGATCCTCACTTACAGCCCAACATGCATAGTGTAAGTCTCCATCCTTTTCTATAGAAACTGGTTTTCTTCTACGTGGTCTCGTGTTTACATATTTATTCGGAGAGTCATAGGAACTGTCAGTGCTCGGTTCATAGGTTTCATCTTCTCGATCAGACACTTCTCTTGTAGAGTTAAAACTGTCGTCTGATATCAGTGTAGAGATACTCTGGTCGTGGTTTGCGGAGCCAGGGTTATCTTCTGTCTGAATCTGAGCTTGAGCAGGTTCCTCCAACGGCATAGACATCTGTAATGTGTTATTGGGGTTCACATTAGATATAGTTTTATCATAGTGGCAGTCTTCTAGAAATATGACATTCCTGCTCTTAGTAATCTTCTTTGTATTTGGATTCAATAATCTGTACCCTTTGGTATTTTCGCAATATCCCAGAAATATCATTTCTGCAGATTTTGAATCCCACTTCAATATTTTCTCCTTTGGCACGTGAACCATGGCTTTGCAGCCAAATATTCTTAAATGAGAAAGGTTTGGCTTGATACCTGTCAGTTTCTCTTCGGGTGTCACGTAGTCAAGGACTCTAGTCGGAGAACGATTTACTATGTGAGCAGCTGTCTCCACTGCCTCTGTCCAATATTGCTTTGAAAGTCCAGCATCATTCAACATGCATCTAGCGCGCTCGACGAGTGTGCGATTCATTCGCTCNTTTATCATAGTGTCAGTCTTCTAGAAATATGACATTCCTGCTCTTAGTAATCTTCTTTGTATTTGGATTCAATAATGTGTACCCTTTGGTATTTTCGCAATATCCCAGAAATATCATTTCTGCAGATTTTGAATCCCACTTCAATCTTTTCTCCTTTGGCGCGTGAACCATGGCTTTGCAGCCAAATATTCTTAAATGAGAAAGGTTTGGTTTGATACCTGTCAGTTTTTCTTCGGGTGTCACGTAGTCAAGGACTCTAGTCGGAGAACGATTTACTATGTGAGCAGCTGTCTCCACTGCCTCTGCCCAATATTGCTTTGAAAGTCCAGCATCATTCAACAGGCATCTAGCGCGCTCGACGAGTGTGCGATTCATTCGCTCGGCAAACCCGTTTTGTTCAGGCGTGTACGGCGTGGTAGTCTGATGCTTGATGCCGGAACCTGACAAATAATATGACAAATGATTATTAATATATTCTAAACCATTATCGCTGCGAAGAGTTTTTATCTTACTCTCCAGTTGATTTTCCATTTCCTTTTTATATACTTCAAAGACTTCTTTTATATTCATTTTGTTTTTTAGAAAGTTAACAGAAACTTTTCTAGAATAGTCATCAACAAAGGTGATGAAATACCTGGCTCCTCCCATTGAGGGCATCTCCATAGGGCCACACAAATCCGAGTGTATTATCTCTAGTGGGGCCGTTGCCCTGGAGCCAATATTCTTAAACGGAAGTTTTGAATGTTTACCCTTTAAACACGGAATGCAATTACTTTCACTGTCTTTAGTATTGGATAATTGTACACCCTCAGTACATGATGGCAATCTAGTANTCGATAATTGTACACCCTCAGTACATGATGGCAATATAGTAACATCCTTGTAATTTAGATGTCCCATTCTCCGGTGCCAAATATCTAAGCTCTGACCCTCTGGTTTTGAAATCATTGCATTTCCTTGACATGTATTTAATTTATACATGTTATTAGTCAGTCTAGCAGATGCTACTAATTGCTTTTGTGCATTGTAAATCTCACAGCCAGTTTTATTAAATATAACTTGACAGTTATTCTTTGCCAACTGACTCACTGATAACAAGTTGGTACTTAATTGTGGAACATATAAAATATCTCTCACCTGTATGTGATTTATTTTACCATCTTCACCCAAGAGATCCAGGTTTACATTACCTATCTTTTCTACGGCGACTGAAGTACTGTTGGCAACCATTATCTGTTGAATCGGAGGTGCCCGGACATCATACATCCAGTCAGATACATTTGTCATGTGTGAAGATGCGCCGGAATCTACATACCATTCCACTCTGTCAATTTGTTCATGAACTGTTGAAAAAACTGCTGCAAAACCTTTATCATTAGTTCTCCTTTTGCTTTTACAGAATTTACTGAAATGTCCATACTTGTTGCAATTATAGCATCGGGGACTTCGGGGGCTATCAGGCTTATTGTACTGGTTATTTTGATAATTATTTTTGGGGGTATTTTTATGCTTTGTATAAAGAACCGAGACACTTGACTCCTTAACTTCTTGCAGTAGCTTCGTTTTGATTGAGTCTGTACTTATCTTTACACCGGAGCTCTCCAACCCCATGATCATTGGCTTGAATTGTTCCGGCAAGCCAGCCAACATTAATGTGCCCAACCATTCATCGTCTACGCAAAATCCAATATTCCTCAACTTGTGTGCTGTGGTTACTATTTTATTGACGTATTCTTCAATACTTGAACAGCTATCTAGCGTAGTGTTCACCAAATCCCGGAGTAACCCAACTTTTCTTGTTAAACCCGAGTCTTCAAATGCATTCTGTAGATTTTGCCATACCTCGGTAGAAGTCTTTGCATCTTGAACGTGGATATAATTTATCGGATCCACAAGCAAAATGATTTTCGACTTAGTCTTGAGGTCACGCTTCGGATCTATTGCACCGCCGTCGGGTTCAACGCACTCCCACAAGTCTTCGTGCTGTAAAAACGTTTGCACCGCAAACTTCCAGGTGCTATAGTTCTCTCTTCCCAATAATTTGTCTATTTGCACGTTAGACATAGCCATGTTACTTCGGAGCAAATTCAAATTTTTGCTTTGTAACGGCTAACTAAAAAAAAATCAGAGAAAACTTCGCGGAACTAAAAAACTTTTTTTACTAACGGAATTACTCTCACAACTTTATGACTTTAACGGCCGTACTGGGCCCATAACCTGATGAAATAAAACTTGTGGTAATTTATAGTTTAAGTATTTAGTTTATTATAATAATATAACAACAGTTCAGCGAGCAGTCGGAAGAACATTAACAACAAAACAAAAAACACATAGAGGTGACGGTGTTAGTGTCGCCGCCATAGATAATATAATTGCGTTTATGTCACACTCCAACAATTACAAAATGGGGAATTCCCTATAAACCATTTGACAATAAGTAATAACACTTTTGCAATTTGTAGAGGACATACCAATTATGTTCGTTTGTTTCTCCGCAATTATTTTGGTAATGATGACTCTTTGGAAATGGATTTACTGAATTATGTTACTTAGAAAACATTAATAGATACAAATCCGTCGAAGACATTGAACACAGCAGTCACGTGGGGAAAACCATTTTGACTGGCAAAGGGCTTTCTGCCATGAGTCAATTCTTGTCTATGATGGAAGTCCCTGCCAAAAGTAAAGCAACGTACCAAAAAGAAGAACAACAAATTGGCGAGGTAATAATGCTTACCTTTGTTCATTTGAAAATTTTTTTTTCGATTCCGATTCCGATAAATTATTAATAATTAATTATCTGTCATGTACAGAATTTTTTTTACAAAAAAAAAATCTGTAGTAGGAAGTTTGAGATAAAAAATGGGGTTTCCTATAAGCTGTCACCTGGATGTTCCCTGTAAGAATAAATTAGTAAAATTAAATGGAGTAATGCCCTTTCACTATAAAAATATTTTATTAAAATATTTTATACGTTTGAATATTTTTTCCAAATATTTCGTAAGATGTATTTCTTAATTTTGAAGTTCGACAGAAACTAAATCATAAAAATTAGTAAGAGTAATTAAAGAATTAGCATTTCATAATATGGCTCTCACAAAATTATTTATTTTCTCTGAAGTACTTGTTTTCAGATGTTTACAGGCTTGGTTACAGTCTTTGACTGAAGTCATAGAAGAAGCTGCGATAGAAGAAAGATCGTATGCAATACAAGTAAATAATATAGATCAAGATGGATTTCCATATATAACTGTTGTAGTCGATGGGGGTTGGCGCAATCGTAGTTATGGACACAGTTTCAATCCAAATCACGTGTTGCAATAATTGTTGGCCACAAAACAGGAAAACTGCTTTTTCTTGTGATAATAAATAAGTATGGTAGTATTTGTCCTTTGTCAGAGCGCATCAACGAAACTCCTCGGCAACACAACTGTTACAAAAACTGGGATGGTTCTTCTACAGCTATGAAAAGTGATATTTTGATGGAAGGTTTCAAAGCTAGCGAACATTGAAAAGTAAAAGGCTCCGAAGCCCCAAACGCTTTTCCTTCTGAAATGAAAAGTATCCTTTCACTCTTGCTTTGCACTCGACTGTGTGCTTTTCCAAAGCTCTGGCTTCCGAGATAAAATGGTGTATTTCGCATATTCGCATTCCCGTCAAATTTTTTAAGGAAGCATCTCTACCTCCTACTTTGTGAACAACCTCTACGCACGGTTCCCTGAAAACAAGAATTAAAATATAAAAGCATTCGTCGCACGAATACCTCAGCAACTGGTACTGTACATTAGAACCAATTTGCAATGCCACTGCATTTTCATAATGGACGATTCCTATTTAAAGTAAAGTATTTCTAATATGATATTTTAAGCGTGTTTGCTGTTAGAACATTTTTATAAACATATGTTGTATGTTAAATCTGAATCTTATTTCTCTACACATTACCAGTAATATTTCATGGCACATAAATGTACAAAAATCTACAGACAGTTAGCCATAGTAAAATAAAAACCACTATAAGACCTTCTGTCTACTATATAACTCGCCCTATCTCCATCGACAAATCCTTCCAACCCAATATTATCTTTAGTATATTTCAAACAATAGTGTTTTCTTTTCTTTAAATACTTTACAATCCTCTTAGCATAATTGCAATGCACATCTGAGTAAATATTGTTAAATTGGCTTAAATAGCTAATTGCAAATGCTATTTCGGGTCTTGTTAATACAGTCAGGTACATTAAACTCCCCAATAGACTTTGATATGGAAAATATGTANAAATGCTATTTCGGGTCTTGTTAATACAGTCAGGTACATTAAACTCCCCAATAGACTTTGATATGGAAAATATGTACTACAATTAACTGATTTCTCAATATTTAACTGAAATTGCATAGGATGGTCGACTGTATTACATTTAACCATGTTAAATCTTGTTAACAGTTCATTTATATACTGCTCCTATCTTAATGTTATCACATCATTATATTTATCNAAATGCTATTTCGGGTCTTGTTAATACAGTCAGGTACATTAAACTCCCCAATAGACTTTGATATGGAAAATATGTATTACAATTAACTGATTTCTCAATATTTAACTGAAATTGCATAGGATGGTCGACTGTATTACATTCNAAATTGCATAGGATGGTCGACTGTATTACATTCAACCATGTTAAATCTTGTTAACAGTTCATTTATATACTGCTCCTATCTTAATGTTATCACATCATTATATTTATCTATTTTCGTACCTAAATATAGTTTTACCTGACCTAAATATTTTATTTTAAATTGCGATTTTAATGGACCCTTGAATTTGCAGTTACATATATATATAATTCGAGAAATTTAAAAATCATGAACATATATTGTGACAACTGTCTTTAAAACTATTGCAGTTTTTGTAAATAAACATAGTTAAAGTTTGCTTCTATTATATCATTGACTTAGTAAATAATCACTATCTCTTTGGTACCATGGTTTTGAAGACTGCTTCAAACCATATATTGCTTTCTTTAATAACAATAACCTTTTACCAAATGGCACATTTGACACATAACCTTCAGGAATTGCCACATATATACTTTCTTTCAGAAGACCATTAAGGAATGCGGTCTTAACGTCCAAATGCGTGATGTCCAAACCTAATTGCACACTTAAAGCAAACAACACCCTCAATGTGGAATGCCTCACTACTGGTGAAAAAGTGTCCTCATAGTCAATGCCAGCACGCAGCGAATAACCCTTCGCCACTAACCTTGCTCTAAAATGCACTTTATTTTCACTGTCCACTTTCTTTTTAAACACCCGCCTACTTTGAACCACTGCACAATTGTCAGGAACATCTGTCAATACCCAAGCTTCATTTTCTTCGAATGATTGAAGTTCTTCTTCCATTGCCTCCTTCCCTTCTACGCTTTCAGGTCCATGTAATGCCTCATTGAGGGCAATTTCTCCACTACTGTACTTCTGCTCATGTGTCACACGCATATTTCCAAAGCCATATCTGTCTGGCCTATGCTTGATCTGCTTTGTTTGCGAAGCAACTGAAGATGTCTGATCCGAAGACTCATCACAGGTTGGAGCAATTTCCTCTTGAACTTCATCAGGAACTAGGGTTAGTTTATTACATACATAAAAAAATTTCATTTCATCAGAATATTCTGCAGATTCATCTGAACATTCTTTTATAACATCTTGCTGCATGTTTTCTGCTGTTATATTACTGTCCACTAATGAACATGTATCCAGTTGGGGTCCTGTCTCAATGTTTACAAGCATATCTTTTTGTATCCCCTCCTCAATCACGACTATGTCTCTACTGATTGATACAACATTGTTGTTGGGATTGTATAACCTGTAACCTTTGACATTGTCAGCATAACCAACAAGAACACATTGCGATGATTTTTTTTATCCCATTTCAAACGCTTTTGTTCGGGAACATGCACCATGGCTTTACTGCCGAAGATGTGTAAGTTACNATTTTTTTATCCCATTTCAAACGCTTTTGTTCGGGAACATGCACCATGGCTTTACTGCCGAAGATGTGTAAGTTACTGACATCTGGTTTCTGGCCAGTCCACAACTCAAACAGTGTTCTGTTGTTCAACCCTGATGCTAAAGATCTGTTTCTCAGATATACTGCAGTAGGCACCGCTTCTGCCCAAAACGTTTTCTTTAAATCTGTATCAAACAACAAACATTTGGCTTTTTCAACGATTGTTCGGTTAAGTCGTTCACACAGGCCATTCTGTTCGTGTGTGTACAGATTGGTTTTCTGATGTACTTTTATATTTCTGCCAGTTTGATTTTCCACTAACGACTTAAATTCTTTGAATAGATTAAAGGTCCCATATTTAGTTTTTAAAAAATAAACGTAAGCCATGCGGCTAAAGTTATCAACAAACAGCAAACAATATTTCGAACCTCCTACTGAATTGACCTTCATCGGCCTACAAAGATCTGCGCGCACCCTGTCAAGAACCTCTGTGCTCCTGCCACCAATATGTCAAAACGGTAGCCTCGCTTGCTTTGCCTCACAGCAAGCCACACATATTTCCTTGCTAATGTGAGACTTGTCCTTGTAGACATTCCCACCACAGTGCCTTCATTCATTTTTTTGAGGTCTTCCCACAATGTGTCCAAATCTCCAGTACCATACAGTACTTGTNCACCACAGTGCCTTCATTCATTTTTTTGAGGTCTTCCCACAATGTGTCCAAATCTCCAGTACCATACAGTACTTGTAGCCGCTGTCAACAAACACCCAACTTCCAAAGTCTTTAGCTTATATACTCCCTCGATCAAATCCGCTGTAGCTAATAGCTCGTTCTGTTTGTTATAGATAAGACATAGCTGTTATTCAAACTATATTTTATTCCCTTTATTAATTAGCTCTCNTGCTCGTTCTGTTTGTTATAGATAAGACATAGCTGTTATTCAAACTATATTTTATTCCCTTTATTAATTAGCTCTCTGGCCGACATTAAGTTATACGCTAAGCTTGATATGTATAATACTTCCGTAACTGGTATTTCATACTCGATACCATTGGCAATGGTGGTGATAGAAACATCACCACTACATTCAACTGGTATTTTATCTTGATTTGCAACCACTTCTTCCTCAGCCCGAGGTGTGCACGACACATTCTACAACCACTCTTTATTCGGAGTCATGTGTGTACTTGTTCCCAAATCAACGTACCAGTCCGAACTACTGAACTTTCCACTCAGGAATACTCTATTAAACGCATTGGACTGCTTGCGTTTATGATATTTTTCATCATAAGTACACTAATTTTTATAGTGTCCAGGTTGCTTGCATTTATAGCAGCAATACAAAACAAATGGTGGACAGTGAAACTGTAAACTTGATCTAGCCATATAGTAATTCTTGCTGTTGTTGCCACTTTTGTTCTTATGCCAACCTTTATCTGCTAAAGCCCCATTGCATTCTGTTTCACTCATACCTGGCGATTCAATATCAAGCAACTTTGTTTATATGACATCTGCGTTTATCGAAATACCCGAGTGTTCTATCACCATGATCATAGATGAAAGTTTCTCTGGCAATCCTGCCAACAATAATGATCCAATCTATTCTTCATTCATTTCGAATTCCGTTCCACTCAGCCGCTGCGATATTTCAATAACTTGAGTCACATACGAAGTAATTGAATCATAATTCTCCAGTCTGATAGATATTCAATGACGAAGTAGGGTTATNTAACTTGAGTCACATACGAAGTAATTGAATCATAATTCTCCAGTCTGATAGATATTCAATGACGAAGTAGGGTTATATTTCTCGTAAAACCGCTACCATCGAAAATAGATTTTAACTTTTTAAATAACTCCTTTGTTGACTTCGTAGTTTTGATATGAACGTCCAAAGTAGGGTCAATCGTTAACACCAGCTTCACTTTTGCTTTTGCGCCACTNACTTCGTAGTTTTGATATGAACGTCCAAAGTAGGGTCAATCGTTAACACCAGCTTCACTTTTGCTTTTGCGCCACTATCTGCGGCTGCACTGTCTGTAGATTCCATTTTGATGATGTCGGACATTCCTTCCAAGAAAAGAAAATTCTCCGCCGCAAACGCCCATTCGTCATAATTCGCCCTGCCTTTTAATTTTGGCACACTAGCGATGACATTCGAAGCCATGCTTGCACAATACAATGTAATAAACTTTTAATTAACTGGTAATTTCACTTTTTAAACGAGACTGGGCCCATAACCTATTAATACGCATTGGTTATTCCGTGCAGAAGAAGAAGATTTTATTAGACCACAGATACACCTAACCACAGATAAAGTAGTATACATCAGTCTACAACAGACGGCAGCACATTTAGTGAATACATATTTATTTTGATATTAATACAATAGGTACAAAGATATATCTGGGATAAGAGGCAACATAAAGCCAGGATACACGAGCAAGATACAGACAGGTAATGAGAGAAAAAGATTTCTCTCAAAGAGTGTAATACATTTTTTGATTCGGTATGGATTCCCAAATTCCTTGTAAAGGTAATTAATTTTGAATAACGTGGACTATTGTGTAATGGATTCGCGTGGGCGAAAGCATATGAGGAATTTTTTTAAAGGGAAACGGGGAAGCGTTATTGGAGTGTTTCTTCCTATCAGATGAGCCCATGAAGCGAGAAAGCCAACTCTGTAACACTGACAGAGCTGAGAGGTTATAGTGTTAATTAATTTATAAAGGCTCGGCTAAGAAAAAAGAGGCCAATGTTGTGTAAATAGGCCTTATGTACTACCTTTGTTGCTTTTCTGTCTCTCTTTACGTAGTTTTTCGTTCATCATGTAATGTATGATTATGTTTTTTTTTTGCCAAAGAAATAACAAACTACTCCTTATCCCGATAGGTGGAATATCGTCAGTGTGTTTCGTCAGTTCCGTGACACAGGGTGCATTTGCAAAGGCAAAAGTTCCGGGTGGCCATGTGTGTCCGAAGAGAATGTGCAACGAATTCAACAAGCGTTCCTTCAATGTCCGAGAAAATCAACTCGACAAGCTATCCGAGAAATACTTATCCCTCAATCGACGGTACGGACAGTGTTGCGAAAGCGATTGTTGTACAAACCATACAGGTTACCAAAAGGGATAAATAACTGAGACGTGATTTCTGCGCGTTCGTTCTTGCCCAGAATGAGGTAGACGATGCCTTCTTGTCTAAGCTGGTTTTCAGCTATGAAGCGACGTTCCATACAAATGGAAAGCTGAACCGGCACAACCTGCGAATATGGGGCCAGGAGCCTCCACATGAAACCACCGAACACGAGCGTGCTTCTCCCAAAGTGAACGTATTTTGCGCTGTATCGAAAGACACTGTTTTCGGACTTCATTTTCCAGCATGATAGTGCGTCAACCCATTGGCACCTAGCTGTTAGCGTAGTCCTTGAATGAGACGTTGCCGCAACGCTGGATTGGTTGAGGAGCAGCTGGTGACCAGGCTCTTCATCACTGGCCCCCAAGAAGCNCAACGCTGGATTGGTTGAGGAGCAGCTGGTGACCAGGCTCTTCATCACTGGCCCCCAAGAAGCCCGGATCTTACCCATGCGATTTTTTCTATGGGGGGTACATAAAAGATCAAGTGTTTCGTCCACCATTGTCGGCTTACATTGACGACCTCAAAACGAGAATTCCGGACGCCATCCAAACCGTAACACCGGATATGCTGACAAGAGCATGGAACGAGTTTGATTATCGCGTAGATGTCGTTCGGGCCGCTCATAGTGGTCACATTGAACATTTATGAATATATAGTCAACCAAATTCATCGTNCGCGTAGATGTCGTTCGGGCCGCTCATAGTGGTCACATTGAACATTTATGAATATATAGTCAACCAAATTCATCGTCCCACTGTTTATTTGATTGATCAACCAAGGTTTTACGTTGTTTGGTGTTGCTATTATAGACCTTCAAAGTAAGGGTATTCTTTTATACTCATCCTGTATGTATACACACCANGGTTGTTTGGTGTTGCTATTATAGACCTTCAAAGTAAGGGTATTCTTTTATACTCATCCTGTATGTATACACACCACTATGGGCACGCAAGCAGATATGCTACTTGCAGTCACTGAATTTGTCCATTGGTCCTAATTTATACCCACAACGCTGTTTGGGTGATGATAAACTTCCACAACTCGTTCTGTGTAATTATTTATTTGTCACTGGGAATTTGAAAATACCCACTACGCGTTGTGGCAGTTGTAGTTTGCTTAATAGAAGAAACCATATTGCTTTTCGTTTTGCGGCCACCACAAACTACCCACAACGTCATGCGAGTACTCTGGTTCTACACCCTCCGTGTTTAACCAGAATAAAATAGGCTACGTGACGTTACGTTAGGTTAAGGTGGATTAGGTTCGCCTACATAGGTTTAAAATTAATTTCGTATNCACAAACTACCCACAACGTCATGCGAGTACTCTGGTTCTACACCCTCCGTGTTTAACCAGAATAAAATAGGCTACGTGACGTTACGTTAGGTTAAGGTGGATTAGGTTCGCCTACATAGGTTTAAAATTAATTTCGTATTGAAAACTACATCTAGCAAAACGCCTTCTGGGTACAACCAGAATACTCACATCGTGTTGCGGGTAATTTGTATAGTGGCCACAAAGCGAACAGCAATAATGCTTGTGCTACTGAGCAAAGTGCGATAGCCACAATACGTAGTAGGTATTTTAAAATTTCCAGTGACATTAATAAATAATTGCACAGAGCGCGATATGGAAGTTTATCATTACACACGCCGCGTTGAGGGTGACAATTTCGGGCAATGGGCAATTTGGCGATTGTGAAACACAGTTACATCAAGTACAGCTTACAAGTAATAACTGTTATACGTGGATTTTGTAGTAGTTTTTCTTTATGTCAATGTTTATAGATAATATATTATTTCTCGTTTTTAAATTTGATCTGCAGTACTGTGAATTAATTATAGTACATACTAGCTGTGCCCGCGGCTCCACTCACATGGACTATAGAATTGTGGTTTAGTTATAAATATATATATCTTTCAGAGGAATTTTTTTAGGTCTTGTTATTCGACACAATTCTTAAATGCATGATATTGTTCCATATTTAACGGTTTAGACAGCATATTGCAAGAGAATGCGCTGACGGCAAACATTTTTCCGACTTGATTCACTATTATCGTCACTGCTTATTCCTTACGCTACTTTTCGTAACAAAATATATACTTACGAGAACAGACAGACAGACAGACAGAGAGACGTTGAGTTTTATAATATGTATAGGTGTAGTTTTGGTCTTGGACGGTATTTTTTCGGTAAACAATTCTTTTATCTTATGCGTTTAGTTACTAAAGGGCGTGGAGAAGTGAAAGTAGCGGGCACGTCACAAACAGCTACTGTTCGTAACATTCCTCAGTAGGAAGGTCTGGTTGTTCAGCTGGGCGGGCCCGGCAGGCGAGTTGGTTCGAGCCAGTAAATCCACCCTCCACCTGGGCCCTGAGGATGCCGGCCGATGTGTATGCAGGGTGTGTGTGTTTAGAAGCGAGGAGTGTGGGGACGAGGATTCCGTGCGCATCTCAGCAGGGAGGGGATGTGAACGGCTAGAGTCAACAACCGCACGCATCCACGCGCAAACCATCCCCTGCCTAAAATCGGATTTTGCAATATGTTAAGTGCTGACCTGGTAGAAGTCCATGGTACTTGTGTTTTATGGCGAACCAACAGCGGAGATATTATGGCTGTGAAAGAGCCAGAAATTTTCTTTCGAGATTTTGACAATTTTTAATGGATTATTTGTACAGCGTGTTACTAAAAATAACCGACAAATTACAGCGGGTTATTCATGGCGAAAATGTATGTACCATTATTCCTTGAAGTGATTATTAATGGAGCTACGCGCCCCCAAAAAATCGAGTTTCCAAATGATTTTAGTTAGAAATATCAGTAACTGTGTTGCTTTTTATTTGTTGGTACACGTTGTTTCTAAGTAATTGTGTTGTTTTGTAAATTTTATTATTTCCTTTTAAAGCACAGCTATTTGTTACTGGTTTCTACTGCTATCTATCTGACCAAGTTTGAAGTCATTTAAATATATTTGGTCTCTCCAAAATGGCAGTCACTAATAAATAGTTTAAATATGTCAAAATGAAAAATATAATTAAGGGACACGTTTCTTTTAAGTGAAATATGCAACAGAAAATTATGTAAGTTGTAAAAAAAATATTGACTTTTGTTAGTAATGTTGAAAACATAAAAAATTATTTAGCAATTTTTTTTAACACATTTTTATAATTAATCATACAAATAATATTGTTAGTCCAGTTATTTAATCTACAACACATATTTTCCTAATTACCTAATACTATTGTTTATGAAAATATTTGTGATGTCTTATGTACTTTGTACTGCACGACGATCGTTGGTGTTTATAAATGTTTCCCTGAGTCTATTTTCAAAATGTGATGATTCCAGCTTTTACGTTCTTCTTAGACATTTCCTCAGCCATGTAACATCTCAAATTCTCCGCTGTTTGGCATTTTGCCTTTTTCTACAATCTACTTCTTAGAAATTGGGAATCACCGCCTTTGGTGAGTAATACTCAGTATCGCGTAATGTTTTATGTTTGAGTGTGTAATAACCTAATTCGCGTATTTAACATAACAATTTTTATTTCTTAAAGCTTACGGGTGTCAGGTTGCTGGCCCTGGAACTTTTCAAAATGGAATTCTGATCACGTGTATTCTCTTCACCTGAGGCAACACACCCCTTTTACGACTTTTCCTCCGTGTTTCTGCTAGTTTCGCCAGCGGAACAGAGAAAACCAACCAACAGATATGATTTTACATTAATAGCCATGCATGTGCATGCTGCTATATTAATTTAATGGTAGTTCAAAAAATTAGAAAATAGCATAAAAAATCTATGATTCTGAAATGCATTATTATCAAAAATAGTATAGATACTGGAACACCGTTCAAATAACAAACTTATTATGAAAGTACTTAATAACATTCTAGTTTTATTCAAAATAATCATTGTCCAAAATAAAGAATCATAGGAGTATTGTTTTCAAAAAATATTTTATTATTGTCTTTGCATCACTATATTTCAAAAGTAGATTATACTAATACTGTACTAGAATGTCAATTTGATAAGGTAACTTAAAATAAATTTTCCTCAACCACGACTCATTTTAATTTTTTTTTATTATTTAATTAGTTTAACATACTTCTCTTTGAATAGTCTTGGCTTAAAATTTTTTTTCTTTAAACAACACATCTAGGTAACAATGGATTCACATAAGTACCTCACCCTGCCGGCGGCAGTTGGGCTGTGGATGTGCCAGTCATAGGTGAGAATTAATTTTTTTTATCAGGAGTTGCTGTTCACTCCAGTTGCAGTGGTAGGAGGGGGGGGGGAAGAGAAATACTTGTGAACAAGCAAGAAATCAGTGACCAGTGTTTTGTAGAACGGAGATCTTACACCTTTGAAAATTCGTTTGGTAATATCACCCTCCTCCATCAGAAAAGTAGGAGTACTGATGCGTGACTGACGCGTGGCACACATAGTAAGTAGAGAAAGTCGCTGCCACAATCCCCCTCCCCCGCCTAATTATCCTCGCAGCGAGCGCCTACAAGTTGACACGCATCGCGGGACACGTGGACAGCCAGGACAGGACAACCCAGAGAACGGATACTCAGTTGCATGTGTCGCTGCAGCCCGGGACCTCTCTCCACCACCCCTTAGCAAGCCTCGTGAAATTTGTACACGCCGAGAAATTACGGGATAAGAGGGCGATTTCCACAACCAGAGACGTTAATAGACGTGCTGAAGGGTGATAGCACCTAGAAAATGGCTGAGAGAGTGATTCGGTCAGTCGATGCCGGGGTTCGGGCCTGGCAGAATTACTTAACGCGCTTACCGGCCGATAGTATAGACGCATGGGAATATGAGTGTGAAGGAGAACAGGCGAGAGGACAGGCAGGCGAGAGTAAAGACAGAAGTGAAGGAGAAACGCGAGAAGAAAGCGGACAAAGAACAGACAATACGCGAGAAGCGAAGAAATGAAGAGAAGTGAACCGACCAAGAATCGAACCCGGGAGCCTGCAGCTACATCCAAGGACGAGCCTGCAACAAAACAGTCCAGAGAGTCAACAGAACGAGAGGAAGGAAATGCATCCTCCCCACCCTCACCACACCTGCGGTCCAGGCTAACCCAGTTTCACAGTGCCAGACGGAAAAGGGGCCCCACAGCCAACAGAAACACCCTCTGTAGGTAAGAGTTTACCTATGTAACCCGCTGAGAAAAACTAGGGCAGATTACCCGACCTGCCAACCAAGTGCACCGAAACTTATGTGTGACAAAATGTTAACATATTGACTTGTGTTTATCCTATGATTAATGTATCTGTGGAGGAAAGGTACCAAGATAGACCATCAGCCGGGTGCTATGTTAAAATGTATTAATAGTTTTTTGTTACCGAGAGTGTTGTGTGTTGACATTTGCCCGCTCGGAGAAGCATCACAGGCAGGATAAGATAAGTGTTTTATATGTTTGTTCTTTCACGGCCAGTGAGCCAACCCCTTATAGTAAAATGTACCATGTGAAAGTTTAGCGATAGGTAAGTGTGTGTCAGATTCCGCCTACTGGTAAACCAATTGGCCGAGTGCCGCCAGACATTAGTGTGAACTCAATAACAGAGTTTACCAGCCCAGTAGATAAGAGAGTTTTTATTATTATGGCCTATGAACCAACGTAAAAGTAAAAACCATGTCACAAAAACTTAAAGGCTGGCAGCCAGCTGTGCAATATACCAGCCATATACCACATGATTTGTTTGTATATATAATAACGTATCCACGTTACCAGGAGACTGAAGAGCAGTAGAAAAACTAAGTTTCATGTAAAGTGATCTGGAGAGATCACTGTAGGTCATGTTGCATAACTGTGTAACCCTGTACACAATGTTTGAAACCCTGTAAGCAGGATTGTAAGTAAGGTAAGGATGTCCGAGATGTGTATCGCCCTGTGTATTTTATTTTTGCGAGTTCAAATATGTAGCCAGAATTTACACTGTACAATAGCGTGCAGTCCACGGCAGAAGTAGAACCCAGGAAATGTCCAACAGTTTTTTGTGCCAACCCCTAATGCCGTGGACTAGTAGATGAAATGTTTTAACCATCCCAACAAACCTAAAAAGTTAGCTTTTATTCCCAGTGTAGGAGTCCTGCGAAGTATTTGAAAGATAATGTACAATGTGAATAGATGCCTTGTTTTGTTATCGCAGAGCTGGAGTATAAGGCCCTTTTGCAGGCAGGGGCACGCCTGGTAACCGTGGGGACCCGCGTCATTGAGTAACGAAAGCTGGGCGACCAGATAAGTAGACCACCATCGGAAACGACAGACAGGGAGGGGTGTCACAGCAGCCAACGGGCCGCCGCGAGGCAGCCACAAAGTAAACACGTCGCGATAGTCGAGTTGGAGGCGAGGCAGCATGGCATAGACAAAGCTAGCTCTACAGAGATGCAAATGAATCCTGAAATTTTTGCACATATTGCATAAGCGCCGAAGAGACAAGGGGGATTTGACGCATGGCACATATAGTAAGTAGAGAACGTCGATGCCACCATCCCCCTCCCCTGTCATATTATCCTAGCCGCGAGCACCTACAAGTTAACGCGTCGCAGGACATGTGGACAGCCAGGACAAGTCAACCCAGAGGACAGATACTCAGTTACAAGTGTCGCTGTAGCACCGGACCTATTTCCCCAACCCCTAGCAAGCCCTGTGAAATTTGTACACACCGAGAAATTACGAGATAGTAGGGCGATTTCCACCACTAGAGACGTTAATATACGTGGTGAAGGGTGATACGCACCGAGAAATCTGCTGACAAGCTAGGAAATTGTGCCACGAGCACTCCTCTCCCCCACTTTAGCAGACCGCGGGGAAACTTGGACATGCACCACACAACGAGAGCTTACAGGGTAAGCTGTAGAGGGCATGTCACCCCCCCAGAAACAAGAACCACGGTGATTGTATGAAGTATGCTTTGTGCTGTACCCTCCTCCACTATTCCCTCCCCCAACAAAGGAAGGTGCATGTACAGTTTCAGAGAGGGAGCCAAGATACAATATAAGCCTCTTTGCGGGGAGGGTGGGGTTCAGCTGAAGGAAGTCAGTGATATAGGGTCTGTCGGTCAGTGATATTGGGCAGTCGGAGGCTGCGATACTCTGTGCTGGAAGAATCAGTTACGTCGACCAGTCAGATAGAATTGCGAGGTGAGTGAGGACGTGAGTGCAGCCATTACCGAGGCCAGGGAGATCGGACCCCCGGATGCATCAGTGAGCAGAGACAATCAGAGCGACGAGCGACAGGTGGTGCGGTGTTCGGTACCACCACACCGGGATGCGCAGGTAGTCAGGAGAATCCCAACATTAAGGAGTCAGTCATATCTCCACGCCGAGACACTGATTCGGTCAGACGATGCCAGGGTTCGGACCTGGTAGAATTAGTTAAACAATTACCATGGTTACGTCGGACAAACAGTTTCACAATGCCAGGACGCGAGTCAGTCAATCAAGTCAGTCAGTCACCAGTCACCAGTCAGCCAGTTACAATAATGCACCAANACCCCCGGATGCATCAGTGAGTAGAGACAATCAGAGCGACGAGCGACAGGTGGTGCGGTGTTCGGTACCACCACACGGGGATGCGCAGGTAGTCAGGAGAATCCCAACATTAAGGAGTCAGTCATATCTCCACGCCGAGACACTGATTCGGTCAGACGATGCCAGGGTTCGGACCTGGTAGAATTAGTTAAACAATTACCAGAGTTACGTCGGACAAACAGTTTCACCATGCCAGGACGCGAGTCAGTCAATCAAGTCAGTCAGTCACCAGTCACCAGTCAGCCAGTTACAATAATGCACCAAGNATGCCAGGACGCGAGTCAGTCAATCAAGTCAGTCAGTCACCAGTCACCAGTCAGCCAGTTACAATAATGCACCAAGAACGCGTAGTCGAGTGGTGAGCTCCAGCGATTATGTATAAACTCCTGGAAAAGTTCCGGGAATGTATGAATGAATTCCAGTTAAATAAACCGGTTCAAAACCAAAACATGATGAAGTAGTTATCTGATACAACCTCAACCTTCAAGGCACCTTATAGTCTGTGCCATCTAACATTAACTGAGGACCCTAGTACCCACAGGTGAGGAATTGCATCATAACAAAGCACAGTGTGGCAACCCCTATTTTCGCGATGAGGGTGGATCATGTTCCCAACCGCATTTTCACATCTGCAAGATCTCCATTCTACAAAACANCCCTATTTTCGCGATGAGGGTGGATCATGTTCCCAACCGCATTTTCACATCTGCAAGATCTCCATTCTACAAAACACTATTCACCGATTTGTTTAATATTCTCAAGTAGTATCTGATATTTGTAACAAAAATCATTAAAAGACTCGATTTTTAGAGGCAGGAAAGAGAAGTACATAAATTTCCGTCTTATAACCTACCAGAATTTGTCGTTGAATTTTAGTAGCACGTTGAGTTAAATGAAAATTTAAGGCTGTTGCCTCGTAAATGATTTGGTATGATAAAGAATTTTTTTTTTTTTTAGGCGTTCCTGTTAAAGATAATTATATACCACCGGGACGCTTTTGAGCTGAAAAGTACTTGCTTCTTTGCTATCGAAGCCTTTTGTAACAAAAATTTTTTGCCTAGTTCCTGGAAAGATCACGAGACTTTATACTAAAATGAAAATTACTGACAACCAAATTATTTTGTCTCGGTACAGAGCTTGAAAGTATAATTTCTTACGCTAAACTTAGGTACTAGTTTCAAGTTAATAGATCAAAAATTAGCTTTAGACAAACGAATTTTATCAATATGTATTTCGCTATACCAGATTCTCAACCAGGCAACAGCCTTAATGAAACATACAAAATCATTTGAAAATTACATTCGTCTTCTTTCATGTGAGTGTTTGTATATGTATATATATAAAAATACATATATATACATATATACACATATATTTATATGAATTTCATCTTAGAAGATTGATTCACGTAAGTATCAAAATATTATTTAACACATAATTTCATTTGATCTTAAGTGTTTATTAAAGACGCTGAAATTACACGTCGACGATTTCTTTTAATTCTGACAACTGCTTTACCTGCGATGATGGTTTTCTTAATTGGACTTCAAATTTTATCTCAAAATTAAAAATTAAAATACGAGTGAATTGCATACAAAAACCACAAAAAAATATTATCATGACATTCGGATGACAAGGATAATTATTTGCACCTCTAGCGTGATGATATTCATTTGGTTCAATTTCGAAGCTTACGCTAGAAAATATATAGATTTAAAATACCTGCGTTTACTTTTATCAGATTTATACAATGGTGGACTGTATTTACCTCTGTCAGACTTACCCAAATAGCTGCTTGGTGACACTGCAAACATGTTGGTGTTGTTTTGCAAGGACAATATAAATTTGCAGCGTGTTTAGAAAGATCATGTAAATATAGACATAATGCTATAATATTTCAAGAGTCTGTGTGCGTTGTGCTGGAAAGAGAAAAACGTATTTTTGACGATCGTTATGGACTGGCCCCTATATAACGTGAGGTACCGACAGGGATTCCCTTAGTTCATCGTCGACCGTCAAGAATGAGTTACAGCATATCAAAATTCGGGCAAAATTGACTAAAGCTACATCTTGATAAAGAAGAAGATGAAGGTTGTCTCGTAACAAGAAACGATGAAACCTGCGATGCTGGCAGAAATATAATTTGAAATGTTGGCGACCCCAAACGATCCAAGGATGCTGTTACTATACATTTCGTTCTCGAAACTGGTAATTCCATCATCTCAGAATTGCGCAGTATGTTGACCGAAGAGAACACATTCTTTTGCTACTATCTGTCCGAGCTCGGGGCGATGATGGAGCAGGTGAAGACCGAGATCATCCGTGATATGATTTCCATGGACGAGCTCGCGACGAGTGTCCAATAGCAAATTGCCGACATATAGAATGTGGCATCTGCACAAAATGAAGAGATTCTGAAAGTGCTGCAAGGTTCCATAGATCATGCATTCGTTACCTCGATTTCAAACCTCGCCACCAAAACTGATATTTACAACCACAGCAGGGGCATATTGAATGCCTGCAGCGAACGTATGGGACAGATCTAACATATTTTGGTGGTGACCCAAAACTAAATCTTTAAAAGAAAGCAACAGTAACTATTTATTTCAGTACGATATCAGACATTTCTAGCGACATACATCGGACGATTCAATCTTTTCGCTCGAAGTATTTGCTCGCCAAGAGAGTAAAATTACGCGTGACCTTATAAGTGATGAAATTGCTAAGCCTATTACTCGTCGTTTCGAAGTGTTCACGGAGAGCGATGGAGCACCCATAGTCTTGAGGACCGAAGTCGACCCTACTGCTGAGTGTATGAAGAAGCGGAAACATGATGATGTACAAAAAGATCTGAACGATGTATCGGATGCGGATTTGCCACACAAGAAAAAAGTACAGAAGAGAAGTGGGTCTTCAAACCAAAAGTTCTGGTTCGTCGCCACCTACGATCATACACATTACGCAAGAATGATACGGCCTACTGCGCATACAGGCATAATGATAAATGGTTCCTTGGTGCTGATGAAATTGAGTTTCTACCTAGCGGGAAAATCGAAGTAGGCTATTACAAGATATGTGGAACACCCCTCCTCATGATTTTAGGCTTTACGAACTTCTATTCCGCAAGGAGGCCAGAGAGAGAGCTTACAGAATCCGACCTGTTAGAATACAACACATTGCTCGAAATCACGCATGCAATTTTGACAGATAAGAATCCTGAGACAGGTCGGATGTATTGCACGAAGGACTCATCACGATGAATCTAAAAATCGACCAGGGAAACAAATTCTACATTGCAAAGTTCAAGACCCTGATGAAGAAACATAGCATAAATCATTATTCTAAATACAGCAATCTCAAATATTCTATCTTCGAGAGGTTCAAAAAGACACTGAAGGGCAAGATGTGGAGGCATTTCAATGCGAATGGTAACTACAAGTGGTTGGATATACTCCCAAAACTCGTATGCGAATATAACTACAGTGAACTCGACCACGCGCATGAAGCCTGAAGACGTCAAGGACGACTCCATGCTTCGATTCGTATATCTATTCCGAAGAAGAATCCACGCAAGCATAAAGCCAAGGTTAGAGACCTGGTGCGCATCTCCAAACATAAAGACATTTTCGAGAAAGGATTTACAGAGAGTTTGAGACCCGAACTATTTCGTATGCGACGTATACGCAACTATGCTCCGAGGATCTACTTTCTCATGGATCTCAATAATGTTCCCATCCATGCTGGTTTCTACGCAGTGGAGATCCTGCCTACAAAGTTTCCTCATGTGTATTTGGTCGACAAGTTACTGAAAGGATGTAATGGACGGTCGTATGTCCAGACCGGTACAATTCCTGGGTCGACGATGTTGACATCGAGCGGTGAATACCGAAGGTTGCAATTAATGCATCATTGTATATGTGTTTACTGATGTCGTACTTTACTAAATATATTTTGTGTAAGAAAATATATTGTGTTTTATTTATTTAAAAAAATCTGTTTTATATAAAAAATAGTTTTAATGACAATATTTGCATTTAAAAATAAAATTAAACTTGACACTTTACCTTACCTCGTCGCCATTCGGTACAGGTCAATAGCACTCTTGCGGACACTTAATTATCTCTGGTGGTTGAAACATGAATTACCAGTGCGCTGTAGTGGGTAATACTAAATATAAATTGACAGTAGATATGGCATGATGTGGAAGAGGTAGAGCGAATATGAGTAATTGACAGACAGCACCACATATAATATTCAAATTTAAGCAAATATGACTGCCACCTGGTTGCTAAATCACCAGATCGCCTGGTGGTGAAATCAATAATTAATACACTAGTAGCACCTACGTGTTGAAAACGAAAACAATTGACAAACGAAAAAAACATGATGCCTGCATACGACGGAATGAGTGTGGGTGAGGGAGGTGGAGACATCCCGACTAATTAACAAATGAGAAACATACGTGGAGGTGGATTTCTGCTGGACGTGGTGCTGGGGAAGCCTCCAGAAATGTAATTTTTTAAAATAAATATTAATAACATTATTTTTAATAAATTTTAAAAAATATATATTTTAATCTTTTTTAAATGTTAAGGGACATTTTAAATTTTTTTTTTATTTTTAGGATTTTTTTCGGTTCAAAGTTGTTCAAGGTATACGGCATTGGGTAAAGCTCAATGTCATTGGTAAATATCGAGTTAAGGTTAATTCTTCTCAGGTTAGGAACAAAACGAGTTTTCTTATGGGAGAGTTTGGCATAGGTGCACAGTGTTCCAAATAGGTCACATTCAAATAAAATTTTTATCTACGTGAATATTAAAAGAAGAAGATTTTACCTAGTTACGAAGTTATTTTATATTTTATTAACATTTATAGCAATTATCCTGTTTTTTTACGTAGAAATTAGAAAAAAATCCGGTATACATGCGATACTAGTGCTTACCTAATGGGGAAAATTTTTGGTTGCCAAACTTTTAACATTGATATCACCAACCTGAGTATAACTTAACGTATAAGAGATCAGCCAGATACAATATGGCGGTTGGATGACATCACAACATGTCGGCCGGCCGGCGCCGGTGCCAGTTGCGAGTTTTGTCCCATTTAAAATACACTGTACCAGACTTCCCATAATCACTTTACTTTTGTAATTACTTAAATATTTGTGTACCATATCAAATTTTACGTCATAATACAGTACAATTTCCTTAAGAAGTTTCTCAAGGGATTGAAAAAATGTTGTCATATTAACTAGGAAATCTTTTTAAGAGTGACCAAAACGTTTGGTGACGATTTATAGATCAGGTGCAAAATACGGCAAATTTATCAAGCAGGAAATTGTTTTTAATTAGAATTTCTTAAAAAGACCTAAAAAATTAAGAACATACCAATTATAGTTAAAGTATAATTATTGACTGTAATAAAATTGGAGCAGGTGTAAGATAAAGATATAGCCAAATATGAATCACACACACTGGTTAACAAATCATAATTGTAAATCATCTGAATCCGTTTTCCCTTCATAATCACAATCGCTTTGGTCTATATCAGTACTGTAATTATCTATGTTTTGCGACACGGATCGACGGATTCAGAGTCGGAGACGATCAAAAGATGCAAGGAGTCGGTGCTTAGAGTCGTCCGCCATGGTGGATTCCATCACACCTGTTTGTCAAAATTGATAATTTTATTAAAACCACGTCTAATAATAATGCTTTTCCCGTAAAAAGTTTCCAAATAATGGGAAAATGTATATATCGAGTCCTACTTCAGCAAAACGGATCCGAGCCTCCTTCGTGTATGAGCCACATAGTCCTCAGAGCAGCAAACTGCATTCAAGGCTCCGAGCGATGTCCAGCACATCAAGTGGATATTATGTTGAATTATGACAAATTTGTTAATAGATATAGCAGACTAATATAAATAATTTATTCCACCACCATTTAAAAAAAAAATTCTTGCCCTCTTAAAACATGTCAGTTTACATAGCCAAGTATAGCACAACTTGCGTACAAAATTCGGTGGACGAAGTGAGTGAACATATTTAGACGGCTCTTAACAGAGAGATTTTGAGAAACGATGAAGGTGATTGAGTTCAGTATGGAGCAGCACCGGAATTAAAGGGCGGGGGAAACCGGAGAGCACCGAGATAACCCGCAGATTCCCACATACGAAAATCCAGGAGTGGCCCAGCCGGGGATTGAACCCGGTTCGCCTTGGTTGGAGGCGAGCAGGCTATCTGCTTAGCCACCGCGGTCCCAAATTCGGTGGGAAACGGTTAATTGGTGCCCAGATATTTGATAGAAAATCCATATTTTCGTGTAGTGCAATCTACATTAATAATAGTAAAAAAGGTAATGTATAAACTCATTCCATGTTGGTCATAGATGCTGCTAGCAAATTTAGACTATCTGAAATTTCTTGGGACATAAGGCACACTAACCCAAAATATTTTCGTGGCTATTATTTTTAAAATATATGACTACCAACTTACGTCATATAAATTTTAAAGGATTAAAAATATAACATAGTGGGAATCAGTCAATTATTTCCCTAGGCATGAATTAAAAGCTTCGTTTTCATGTGGTGCTATCTTCCAAAATTGAAGACCAGACAATCTCTGTGTACACAAATTTATCGGATGTATTAAAAATATACTACCAACACAAAAAGTTAATTTCAGATTAGTTACATTCTTTCATAGCTAAGCTAAAATGTTTATGTCGCCACCATTTTGAAAATAAGAGTGTGACGAATTAAAACATACGAATCCGCGTTGCTTTCCGCAGTACTAATTGTTTTTCTATTACGGTAGGAAACGATTAATTGTTCCCTGAGATATGGCACAAGAATTTCTTACAAAATGATTGACAAGAGAGAATCAGTGAACTTACATTTAACGGTAGTAATATTTACAGCCAGCATACGAAGTTAAATTAGAATGGGTTTTATAGTTTTGTACATATAGCATATCAAGCTAGACGAACCCAAGTTTTCNTATGGCACAAGAATTTCTTACAAAATGATTGACAAGAGAGAATCAGTGAACTTACATTTAACGGTAGTAATATTTACTGCCAGCATACGAAGTTAAATTAGAATGGGTTTTATAGTTTTGTACATATAGCATATCAAGCTAGACGAACCCAAGTTTTAGTTAGTAACTTTAACAGTAAAGAAGATATTTTTACGACATTTTCAACATACCGATATTGTTTTGTGTTTAATGTCATGACATCCGCGTCCAAACAAAACTGAACTCGACGCTCCATATTGAAGATGCTGCTACGAAGTTGGATTGTGAAAGGGCACGGGACGGTCTCATACCGTTTTGGATTGTTGTGTTGTGTGTCTGCCCGTGGTTGTTTTACCTCGTGACCATCAGGGCGGCCTTCGAAAGCGTTGCTCTGCAGGTAAACGTTTCTCTTTAGCTGTCCGAAAACACATTGAATAAAGATTTCACTTGGCCATGGTAGTGTCCCTAAACTGCAGAGTAATTACCCTGAGCGTCTTACCAGATTAAAACTTTTACACGCACTATTTCAGCTCGTAACGAAGGGTAAACTGAAAATGACGGCATGTTTAGTAGATATATAGGCTGTTCACGGTAAATTGAGCACTTTTGAGGCCCTAGTTACTTTTTCGTTTTAGACCCTTTTTTTAAATTCTTTAACCACTTTTTAAAGTAAATATTGCCATGAAAGTAATAAACACAGTGCGTATATTCCATCGCAATCGGAAGTTAACGACTAAGGCTAAATATTCTTATCGAGTATTATTTCAAATGGCAGGAATTTCAAAAGCGCTGAATTTATCNGAGGCCCTAGTTACTTTTTCGTTTTAGACCCTTTTTTTAAATTCTTTAACCACTTTTTAAAGTAAATATTGCCATGTAAGTAATAAACACAGTGCGTATATTCCATCGCAATCGGATGTTAACGACTAAGGCTAAATATTCTTATCGAGTATTATTTCAAATGGCAGGAATTTCAAAAGCGCTGAATTTATCNAGTTAACGACTAAGGCTAAATATTCTTATCGAGTATTATTTCAAATGGCAGGAATTTCAAAAGCGCTGAATTTATCGTATATACCTATACATGAAACTGAAAGGTAAAGGGGGCATTCTGTTTATAGACCACGCGGAAAAATTACAAATGAGTAATAAAATTAGTTTTTCAATTCTAAGTGGACTCTCATTAAGGTTACACAGAATGCTATTTACATTATGCTTGTTCCAAAACTACGTTTACTCCTATTTTCCTCAGCTGTTTCTCTCTGTTACTCTACTCTACTTTCAGAGTAACGTTTTGGAACGCCGCCCAGGTTGTCGCCGGACAGTCAGCTGTGGTGCAGATATCGAAAGGCAGCGGTTGTGNGTAACGTTTTGGAACGCCGCCCAGGTTGTCGCCGGACAGTCAGCTGTGGTGCAGATATCGAAAGGCAGCGGTTGTGACTTGTGGCTGGAAGTGGGGTAGTAATAGCGCGTGTTGACAGTGTAGGTGAAGAGGCACTGACACAATAGAAAACTTTAGCATATTAATTTCCACCGATACATTNTGTAGGTGAAGAGGCACTGACACAATAGAAAACTTTAGCATATTAATTTCCACCGATACATTATACAATAGTAAAGTCAAAGTTCAGACAACTGAAAATCGGTTTGCATTTTTTGTAAAAAGTGTATTTTTTTTATCTAAATCAGCAGAGAGTTAGGTCAGGGGTTCGGACCCCTGGCCACGTCAGTAGAAGTCGTCAGGTCACTCTGTCGTCGTGGAGCAGGCTTTTGCCAAAGGCCGCCCATCGCCGGAGATCACCCACCACAGACAGCACCCGCAGCAAGAGCTAAGTATACAATCACCGTCAAAAGAAGCCCCCTTCCTTCACAAAGTCGTTAGCAGTCAATCCGAGTAAACAAATTATCACAGTACCACACCTCTCCAGTGCTGATGTATTTCATTTGTGTTGAATTAGAGACAATATATTCGTCCNCAAATTATCACAGTACCACACCTCTCCAGTGCTGATGTATTTCATTTGTGTTGAATTAGAGACAATATATTCGTCCTTCAAAATACAACAGTAAAAGACTAAATTATTGCAAACCCCTTAACCTTCAGGCGTCATATAGTCGGTGCCTGGGGACATTAACGACACTATAAACCACTCTGTCTTCCACAGAGGCGATATAGCGGTCAAGTAAAGCGGCTTCCCAACTGTGGGGCCTAAATACGTCAAGTTAAAGTTGCGCCCGGACGTGGGGTGCAACGCTAGTTAATATATCATACATCAAGTTAATTTGGCGCACAACTGTGAGGCCTACATACATAAAGTAAAATCGGCTCCCAACTGTGGGACATACACAGCCTAGCGTCAAACTTTTCGAAATCATAAAGTCAAGAGTGTTTGATTTTATCATTAACAGTTCCAGAGTGACAAGCTCCATAAGAAACAACATATCAGAAAGCACACGTAAAGTAAAATCTTAAATAAATTGCCAAAGTTTTCAAATGTGTAAGGGCCTGAATATAGCGACGAAAGGTCTCGGTGTGCTGTGGAGCCGAGTACCTTTGTTGTTCGGACATGCTGGATAACAGACTCGAATAAGGCATGACGGCAGATGTTCCAGGAAACGTTTGAAGGCAGACATGCACCTAGTAAGTCCACCATTTTGACCCTGGTCAGGAAACTCGAAACCAATGGGACTTTATTGGTCATGAGTGAAGATGGTCGTCCAAATATNCCATTTTGACCCTGGTCAGGAAACTCGAAACCAATGGGACTTTATTGGTCATGAGTGAAGATGGTCGTCCAAATATACCAAAAAATTGTCGAGGATGTAAGGATGTATGGACGTAAAAAAAGTTATAGCGGCGACTTCTAAGGAAACAGGATTGTCAAAAAGTACTTGCTATCTTTCAGCAAATAATGGCATACTCTATGCGCACCACGTACCCTAGTAGACAAAGTAAAACTTCTGACGTCACTGGTTATACACACATTTCCTTCTAAATCTGAGAATTCTCGATTGTCCATATATTTCTGGAGAAGCTCGTTTTCTCCTTTCAATTTATGTATATTCTCATAACTATATTTATTCTTTGAGCCAATGAAAATATCAACGTGGGCCCGTGGTGGTGTAGTGGTTATATTACTCGCCTCCCACCTAAGCGGGGTAGATCTCGGAATTCCCCATGTGGGAATCGTTCCGGGCGATGCTGCTGGTCAGCGGGTTTTTTTCTGGGATCTCACATTTCCCCAGCCCTTTCGTTCTTGTACCGCTCCATACTTATCTCACAAGACTTCGATGTTACGAGCCGCCCATATCTCTTCATTCACTCCCCTCGCGGTTCATCCAGAACATCTCCATTCCGAAAATTATGTTTGGCGTGCAATATCCCGCCGGCGCATAATTGGTCTAATTTTCTTTTTTATGATGTCATCGTATTTCATATAAATCTAAATATGCATGTAAAAATTTTTTATTAAAATAAATTTATTATTCTTAACGTTATTAACGAAAACCTTGGTTCGACTTGGAGTGCGTATTTGACATATTATATAATGTTAACGTTTAAGATAGCCACCAATTTAAATATGAGAACTAGAAGTGGTCAAACATTATTTTAATCTGGTGTCCTTACTAACTTCTATATGTGTAGAAAGTTTGGTGGAATTCGGTGCAAAACATAAAAAGTTATTTGGTGGTTACCTGCATACAAAGGCACAAAGACAATTTAACAAGTCTAGCTTTTCAAGGGAACATAGGTTTAACCTTAAGAAATAAAAAAATTCTGCCAGAAGCAAACGCTTTCGTGGCTTAAAAAAGTTTTGTTGGAACAAGNCACTTTCGTGGCTTAAAAACGTTTTGTTGGAACAAGATTCCTGCTACTGTAATTTAAATTGAAGTAGGAATAATTTATTTACGTTAAGCAGCGGAAGTCTACAGCATACCCAACATTAAGTATTCTGTGCCTGGAAGTGAAATATTCATGTAGAATTGAAGATGTTTTTATATTCACAGTATTACGTCTGATAACGCTGCTCTATTTGTTTACTTATAAAAGTACCCGTTGTATGGATAATGACAGAGCGTCACCTANCCATTTTGACCCTGGTCAGGAAACTCGAAACCAATGGGACTTTATTGGTCATGAGTGAAGATGGTCGTCCAAATATGCCACAAAATAGTCGAGGATGTAAGGCTGTATGGACGTAAAAAAGTTATAGCGGCGACTTCTAAGGAAACAGGATTGTCAAAAAGTACTTGCTATCTTTCAGCAAATAATGGCATACTCTATGCGCACCACGTACCCTAGTAGACAAAGTAAAACTTCTGACGTCACTGGTTATACACACACATCCTTCTAAATCTGAGAATTCTCGATTGTCCATATTTTTCTGGAGAAGCTCGTTTTCTCCTTTCAATTTATGTATATTCTCATAACTATATTTATTCTTTGAGCCAATGAAAATATCAACGTGGGCCCGTGGTGGTGTAGTGGTTATATTACTCGCCTCCCACCTAAGCGGGGTAGATCTCGGAATTCCCCATGTGGGAATCGTTCCGGGCGATGCTGCTGGTCAGCGGGTTTTTTTCTGGGATCTCACATTTCCCCAGCCCTTTCGTTCTTGTACCGCTCCATACTTATCTCACAAGACTTCGATGTTACGAGCCGCCCACATCTCTTCATTCACTCCCCTCGCGGTTCATCCAGAACATCTCCATTCCGAAAATTATGTTTGGTGTGCAATATCCCGCCGGCGCATAATTGGTCTAATTTTCTTTTTTATGATGTCATCGTATTTCATATAAATCTAAATATGCATGTAAAAAATTTTTATTAAAATATATTTATTATTCTTAACGTTATTAACGAAAACCTTGGTTCGACTTGGAGTGGCATAAACTGTATAATATATTACAAAACGTTTAAGACAGCCACCAATTTAAATATGAGAACTAGAAGTGGTCAAAAATTATTTTAATCTGGTGTCCTTACTAACTACTATATGTGTAGAAAGTTTGGTGGAATTCGGTGCAAAACATAAAAAGTTATTTGGTGGTTACCTGCATACAAAGGCACAAAGACAATTTAACAAGTCTAGCTTTTCAAGGGAACATAGGTTTAACCTTAAGAAATAAAAAAATTCTGCCAGAAGCAAACGCTTTCGTGGCTTAAAAAAGTTTTGTTGGAACAAGTTTCCTGCTACTGTAATTTAAATTGAAGTAGGAATAATTTATTTACGTTAAGCAGCGGAAGTCTGCAGCATGCCCAACATTAAGCATTCTGTGCCTGGAAGTGAAATATTCATGTAGAATTGAAGATGTTTTTATATTCACAGTACTACGTCTGATAACGCTGCTCTATTTGTTTACTTATAAAAGTACCCGTTGTATGGATAATGACAGAGCGTCACCTANCTACGTCTGATAACGCTGCTCTATTTGTTTACTTATAAAAGTACCCGTTGTATGGATAATGACAGAGCGTCACCTATATGTGGTTTTAGTTATACAATTAGTAATTGACTTAGTGATATCAGTTTCAATATATGATTATTCTGCCAAATCCTGCTGTCAGTACAGGCGTACTGGGTATGCATTAAATAATATAAAGGACAGAATTTCGTTTATATTTTAAGTTCGTAATGAATGTCAAGAAATGTCTCTGGAAATAAAGAAATTCGCGTAGACAAGATGCTTGCAGTCATGGAAATACAATATTCATTTAGCAGTATCTACATTAATAAGTGTACAGAATTTCAAGTCTTTAAAAACAACAGCAGTTTGCTTAACTATTCGTATACCATACTTGGGAAAGTTAACAAAACTATCTAACTGATAATAAATTTAGTCAGAAAAAATTCGTTTGCTAAAAAGTGCAAAAATATTCATTGTATTTCAGACAATTCGTTTCGATATTCATGTGCCAATAATATTTTGTTGCTTCTGTGAAATCAAATGAAAAAATTTTTAATGTAGGTATTATGTTCTTGTGTAAAATATACTTATACGCTAGACTGCTTATATAATGAAATAACGAGACACTTAGGTTTGCTAAAAAATTTTACGAAGACATTTCATACTTTGAAAAATATGTAACAATCGTTACAGTTTAAAGCAGCTGTAATAATTTAATTTAATAATTTTAAAATATGTAATTTAATATTTTTTTACAGCATATTATAATTTTTTTTAAATTACGTGGGCGTATCATGAAAGTTTACGTAACATGAATACGAGGAAATCTATTTGATATTTCCACAGCAATAAAATATTCTCTCATTTCGTAACATGCATATGGAAATTACTATTACGTCATCTAGACAAATTAAATATATTTTGGTTTCTTACAGAGAAAATAAGGAATGCGAACATAATTCATGCAGCCAAAAAAATGCATAAATATCGATGATCAGTTCATACAGATGTTACACACAAAAGTTATTATACTCCAAGCGGTTGTACTCCAAGATATTTGTAGGCTTGCGGCAGTGAAACGTAATAATAAATATAAATATTTTGGCATTTCATTAATAAATTCTTAGTAGAATAACACATTCGAATAAATTATTTGTTTCGGTATTATTCAATAGGTTATTTAATTTTTACTAGTCTAATTAATATATGTTTGGAAATGAAGAAAATGTTAAGATCTGTATTTAGGAACAACTACCCAAGAGTTGTCTTTTATATGCCTGGAAGAATTTCTTAGGCCTATATTTTTTGAGGTAATATAAGCTGAAAAATGTTACATTCTGGTTTTCAAATAATAATTTTAGGAACTTGCCGATGTAATTTATGCCACAGGCGAAAGGGGACAGAAACAATGCAATTAAAAGATAATGTTTGCTGGAATTTGGCAGTGTTTATTTTCGTTTAACTCGCCACTGAGGGACAAAGTTCAAAATCATATCAACCAGGAATGGTAATTGATTGAACGTGTTCAACTCTACTTACCAGAAACAATTATTGTTCGATGTTTCAGTCTCTGCTTTAGTTATTCGTATAAAATTAGCTTATATTCTGTTTGTTTAAATAGGTATTTTATTCACTGAATTAAAATGAAAAAGTGTTTTGATCTGTATTTATGTTATTAATACACATTTCTTTGGACCAAGATTAGACGAGGGGCACCCAAAGTGCTGAACTAATCATAGTTTTCGTATTTATAAGTCACAAATGTGGAGATCGAATCCACGATTTTGATTAGAAATCACACAGTTTGAAGTCTGAGTTAATACCTCGGCTGTAGAAGTTGTCAAAACTCCATACTGATTTTTTCCAACGTACCTTACTGCCCAGTTTTAACGAACACTTTATTTGTGTAAGAAGAATGGAAAGCAATATAGAGTTGGCTGAAAGTTAAGTATGCTTTTTTTNTTTAACGAACACTTTATTTGTGTAAGAAGAATGGAAAGCAATATAGAGTTGGCTGAAAGTTAAGTATGCTTTTTTTTGTCAGAAACTATAAAAGCAAGCAAGTACATTCTTTTCAGTTATAATTCGTTTATTTCCATTTTCAGCGTNTTTTTTTGTCAGAAACTATAAAAGCAAGCAAGTACATTCTTTTCAGTTATAATTCGTTTATTTCCATTTTCAGCGTGTTACGTTAAATATGCATGACTTGCAGGGAAACAAATTTGCAGAGCATTACTGGAAGACAAGTTAGAGCGTAGAAAGGTAAAATAAAAAGGCACACACGTATAACCTGGCGGTGAATTAATGTCCGCAAAAGGTGGGCTATTAGAATCGTTCTCCGCGCACCGCACCGCCGCCTGTTACGTGGCACGTACGGGGGAGGAGTCTCACAGCTCGAAGAACACGTTAATATCGCGGCGACCCTAATACCGGGTCTCCCCACACCACGTAGCATCTTGATCGTTATGCCGGCCGCGAGCACCCTTCACGCACGTGTAGTTAACAGCCCGGCTGCCTGGAATTTCCGAGCGAAAGAGCCCCGGCTCCAGCCAAACAATGCACGCTAACGAATGCACTGGTTTTATTCCACCTTCCTCGCTCCTTCTATATCCGCGTGGCCTTCTCTTCGCGTCGCTCTCTTCGCTGCTAAACAGCCGGCGCACTGCAAGAAGGTACTTTTTTTGGATTATGCTTTTCTGAAGGGATGAAATAATTGGCCGTTTTAATTAATATTGGCATCCTCTGGGCCACTGTATTTGCGTACTTTTGGTATTACAGCCAGGACATACATTACGCATCAAAACTTACACATAACTTATTACGTAAAATTATTACACGTAATTTATTATAAATCATGTAACTAATAAGAGAAAATTACTACAAAATAATAAAAAATATACACCTCTAATTGTACACTTTTCAAACACAATACAATTAGTTATTCACAAAATAATTACGTAATAATTTTCAACTAGTGAAAATTTTAACAGCTTAGTAAAAACAAATTTTTTTTAAATCCACATTAGATATTCTTGCGTTACTGATTTTTGTCACATCCAGGTCTAAAGAAAACATAAATTTTTGGGAAACCTAAGGTTACGAGTTTTTAAATTGCAAACGCAGGCTCGCTAGTCGTACACTGCGCATGAACAGAATTTGGTAACCTAGAGAGTGGCCTTGGCTTTCAGTCGGCATGTTAATAACGTTTAATTCCATATCACTAGGGCGTCAAATATAACTGGTTTAATATCGGTAATCAAAAAGCATGTCCAATGAATTAGTTATTGAAGCAGGAACACGCACATATATACACAAACATAAGTAACACGAAAATTATGCCAAATAAATTTTCTGTAAACATCTCGTTGATCAAACGGTGCATAGAAAAGAGACGTGGTTGAAGATAAAATTTACAGGTGTGCATTAAAACAGCAAGGAAAATAAATGTACGTAAGTTACAATCATTGAATCTGGCACGTGTCTATTGAGATAAGCCCACACTTTGAACTATAATTGTATACAAATGATTTACTCAATTGTTTCTAATGCTATAGAAATTACTCTTGACACATTGGAGAGAGTAACACCAGAGTATAATATTTATTTGATTAAGGTCCGTGAGTAAAAACAATTATGGTCATAGCCAAGGTTTAAAAAGAGAGTCCCGATTAATGCAGTGTGAAATGTATGTTGCTCGATTCTAGCACTGCTACGTCCTGCCAGTTATTTTGTGCAGAAACAAACTTCCTTGGGCTACCTGAATGGTTCAAAATACTTTTTGTACATTTAATCTGGACAATGCTCGCCTTGATTTGCGAGCATCATGAAGGGATCTTTGGAAATCTCGAAGGGACATATAGTGTTTTATAAAAAAATTGTGGAAATATGGTTTAAGGTTAATTTGCATGCTTATTACTGTTTTAGAACCTAAGCTGTTTACAGCTGCTAATCCAAGTTATATTCATACAAGTATATTGCACGTGGAAATAAAACATTGAATGTTATTAAAAACGAAAAAAATATCTAAATAAATGTTATATAAAATATGTTTTTATTTACAAAAGCATACATTAAATAATCATCACATTCGCAAAATAGTTGTTTAAAAAATTTTACAATATTTTCATTGGCTAATGAGAGTAAACACATGTAAATTACTATCACTGCCATTGAAGAAAGCTAGAAAAACTGCACTAGATGTACATTCCAGCAACTTATTTGTAATCGACATATATATTAAAACATTGACGTATATCTGAAAGTAGCTAGCAATGACCGGTTCTGGTGCATCTAAATGATGGATGGAGGCGAAAGGACGAGCAGACCACCGTTTTGGATGATGTCACGAGGCAACCTCCTGTTATGTCATTCCTCGCCAGCAGCGCTCATCTTCGATTTCCCTTTTTTCCCTCCTGCTCCATCACTGCATCTCATCACATCATGATCTTGCATTCTGTATGGAAGGTTTTCTCATATTCCTGCCTGTCTCGTCTCACAAATTCTATCAGTCGGATTTTTTTTTGCGCATATGCTATCTTTCTCCCTCTCTCCCCACAGGGTTTTCTCATGGTTCGTCCATCCTCCTACTCTGTCTCGTCTCCGCATTATCCCGGTCTCCTTCCTACCTCGCTCGCTCGTCCTATATCTTGTTGTCACCCATTTCCTATCCCCTTACCCATCGTCAACAACTTTGACTCTTCCGAACAGATTAATATAGAGCCACCACATTCAAAACAAAGGTATTAACCCTCGATAAAAAAGGGCCACAGAGTTTAAAATGCCCTAAGCCTACTTATAAGCATTGTTGGCAGTTATTTCCGAGTCGTTAAAGATATAGTCACCAAATTCATAACACAGACCTCACACCCGACAACTAAAAGGGCCGCAGGGTCAAGTATACCCTAGGACTACTTATAAGCACAGTTCACTGTACTTTCCAAACTGTTTAAGATATAGTGAAGAAATTCATTATACAGGCATCACATCCGACAACGAAAAGGAATGCAGGGTCAAGTAAACACTTAGCCTACTTAAAAGCATAGTTGGCTGTAATTTCCGAACTGTATAAGATACAGCCATTAAATTTATAACATAGTCATCGCCCCCGACAACAAAAAGGACCACAAAGTCAAGTATGCACTAAGTACACTTATAAACATAGTTGGCTGATCTTTCCTAACCATCTATGACATAAGCACCAAATTCTTAACATAGTTATCACCCCCGAAAGCGAAAAGGACCACCGGGTCAAGTATACCTTAAACGCACTTATAAGAATTGTTAAGTGTTATTTCCAAACCGTTTAAGATATTCTCAACAAATTCATAACATAGACCTCACCCCGACAACGTAAAAGACCACGGAGTCAAGTATGCCCTAAGTCTACTTATAAGAAGAGTTTAATGCAATTTCCGAACAGTAACAGATACAGCCACCAAATTCATAATATAATTATCAGCCAAACAACCAAAAAGACAGCCGGGTCAAGTATACCCTATGCCTAATCATAGGCATTGTTGGCTGTAATTACTGAATCGTTTAAGATATTGTCACCATATTCATAAAATAGGCATCATCCATAACAACGAAAAGGGCCGAATGGTCAAGTATGTCCTAAGTCTATTTAAAGGCATACTTGACTGTAATTTCCGAACCGTTTAACATATAGTCACCAAATTCATAACATAGACATCACTCCCGACAACACAAGGTCCACCCTGTAAAGTATGCCCCAAGTGCAATAATAAGAATAGTTGGCTGTTATTTCCAAACCATTTATGATATAGTCACCAAATTCAAAACAACGGTATCACCTCCAATGGCGAAAAAGACTGTAGTAACAACTATGTCTTAAACGCACATATAATCTGAGTTGGCTGTAATTTCCGAATCATTGAAAGTACAGCCACCAAATTCATAACACGTGCACCACCCTCCCCCACAATGAAAAGGACAGCAGGGTCAAATAAGACCTAAGCATACTTAAAATGAAACTTGAGAGAAATATCCGAACTATTTAAGATAAAGTCAACTAATTCAAAATATAGGCATCACCCTAAACAACGAAAAGGACAGCAGGGTCAAGTATGCCTTAGATAGACTTATAAGAAAAGTTGAATCTAATTTCCGAACCGTTTAAAATATGCTATACAAATTCATAAAATAGGTATCACCACCAACATCATAAAGGACCGTAGGCTAATGTCTACCTTAAGTGCACTTATAAGCATAGTTTGCAGTAATTGCCGAGCAATTTAAAGTATAGCCACCAAATCTAAAACATATGCATCACTTCGGGAACGAAAAGGACCGCAGGGGTCAAGTATGTCCTAAGCCCACTTATGAACACAGTTGGCTGTAATTTCCAAACTGTTTAAGATATGGACACCAAATTCATAACATAGTCATCACTACCGACAATGTAAAGGATGAACGGTCAAGAATGACCTAAGCCTTCTTATAACTAAAATAGGCTATTCGGATTCGGAAATTACAGCCAACAATGCTTATGAGTGCGCTTAGGACATACTTGAACCTGTAGCCCTTTTCGTTGTGTGTTTATGTCTATGTTATGAATTTGGTGGCTGTATCTTAACGGTTCAGAAATAACAGTTGACTATTAACATAATTAGATTTAGGGCGTACTTGACCCTGTGGTCCTTTTCTATGTCGGGTTTAATGCCAATGTTTTGAATTTGTTAGCTCTGTATTGAACAGTTCGGATATTACAGTCTACTATGCATATAAGTATTACTAGGGTTTACTTGACCCTACTTTCCTTTTCGTTGTTGCGGGTGATGCTGATATTATGAATTTGGTGGCTGTATCTTATATGGTTTGAAAATCACAGTCAACTATGTTTATAAGAGCACATAGGGCATACTTCAACCTGCGGTCCTGTTACCGTTGAATGTGATATTAAGTGATGATTTTGGCGACTATATCTTAAACAGTTCGGAAATTACAGATAAGTATGCTTATAAGTAGCTTTAGGGCATGCTTGACCCAGTGGTCCATTTCCTTGTTGGAGGTGATGCACTATTTTATGCATTTGTTGACTATACCTTAAACAGTCCGGAAATTACAGTAAACTATGCTTATAAGTAGGTCTAGGGCATACTTAAACCTGCTGTGCTTTCATTTGTTGAGGGTGATACCTATGTAATACATTTGGTGGCTGCATATTAAATAGTTTGGAAATTTCAGCAAACAATGCTTATAAGTGCGCTAAGGGTATAGTTGACCCTGTAAGGCCAAGTATGATGGTGACACCAATGTTATGACTTTGGTGAATATACCTTAAACATTCCGGAAATTACAACCAACTAAACTTATACATGCACTTATTACATACTAGACCCTGTTTTTTTTTCGTTGTAGGTGATACCTATGTTATGAATTTGGTCTTTATATCATCTTAAATAGTTCGGAAATTACAGCCAACTATGCTTAAAAGTGCGCTTAGGGCTTAATTGAACCCGATGTCCTTTTCTCTGTCCGAGGTGACACCTATATTATGATTATGGTGACTATATTTTAAACGATTCCGAAAGTAGAACCAACTATGCTTATAAATGTGCTTAGGGCATACTTGATCCCGTGACCCTTTTCGTTGACGGGGTGATGTCTATCTTATGGATTTGGTAAATATATCTTAAACGGTTCACAAACTACAGCCAACTATGCTTGAGGTATACTTGACTCTGCGACACTTTTTGTAGTCAGAGGTGATGTCTACGTTATTAATTTGGTGACATTATTTTAAACAGTTCATAATTTACAGAAAACTATGCTTATAATTGTGCGTGGGGCATACATGACCTCACGGTACTTTTCGTTGTCTTGGACAATTCCTTTATTTTCAATTTGGTGACTGTATCTTAAATGTTTCTGAAATAATAGCCAACTATGATAATAAGTGGGCTTAGGGCATACTTGACCGGGTGACCCTTTTCGTTGTGGGAGGTAATGTCTATATTGAGAATTTGGTGACTATATCTTAAATGGTTAGGAAATTACAGCCAACTACGCTTATATGTAGGCTTATGGCATACTTGACTGTGCATCCCTTTTTTTGTGGGGATGATACCTAATTTTTCAATTTGGTGGTTGTATCTTAAATGGTTCGGAAGAGGCACAGTCGTGGGTGATGGCAGATGGGAATAGGCCTTGGGTGATGACGAGAGATAGGACGGGCGAGATTGATAGGAAGGAGACTGGGAGAATGCGGAGACGAGAGAGAGTGAAAGAATGGAATAACTATGAGAAAACCCTGAAGGGGTGGTACGTGAGGTAAAACAGGAAGCATATGAGCAAAAAAATGGGTGATAGAGTGTAGGAGACTGGAGAGACTGCCAGGAATATGAGAAATACTCCCAAACGCAATGCTATAGGTTGATGTGCTGAGGGGGAGTGATGGTGTAGAAGGGGAAAAAAAGGGAAATCTAAGATGAGCACTGCTGTCGAGGAATGACATAACAGAGCAAGAGATGGTCTCCTGATGTCATCCAAGATGGTTGTCGGATCGTCCTCTCGTCACCATCCAGCATCCAGGTGCATTAGAACCGGTCATTTGTTAACTACTTTTAAAGTTAAAATTTCAGAGTAGAATAATTTAGAGAAGTCTGAGGCAAAGTATTATGGAGTAGGCGCCAGGAACCGGCCGACTGCCATGTTGTGATTTCACGTAACCGCCATCTTTGGTCTGGCTGATCTAGACTATACCTTTGATCTTGACCCCATGCTCTTGACCTTTAATGACCTTGAACCCAAAATATTCTAAAAATCCCTAAATATTTGTAAAAAATTAATTCTTTTTGTTATTATTAAAAAAAATATTATTAAAAATGTACTTCGAAAATTATTATTACAAAATTTATTTAAATAAACTTACATTTCAGGAGGTTCCTTCACCGCCACCTTCACCAATATTTTTATTGGTTATTTCATAGGCCAATTACTCGCGTTCTTTATTTAGTTGGCAGGTATCCATTGCCTTCCAGCCGCCTTTTATCACCATACTACTTCGACTGTCCATTAATTTTTAGTATCGCCCACTAGAGTGCACTGGCAAGTTCAAATATACCGTTACATCAGGTCGCGGTGCATCCACGAGGAACATATTTTGTAGCAGCCACTGACGAAAAACAAAACATTATTTTAGTAGACAAGGCCTCACATATGTAAGACGCATCGTTTTAGCGGCAGCATTCACGGTGATGGCAGGTGTGGGTTGGTACCTACCATGTGCAATATTCACGAGTTAGGAGCTCTTAATTGTACTTGGCTCTTCTTGCAACTCTAGCTGAACACGCATGCAGCCGGTGGCTCGCTCGCATCTATCTAGAGTGTGCTGTCTGTCCAGCTGTGGATTTATGCTAGTTAACAAGACTTGGAATATTTCACACTTCAATCATAAATTTTAGAAAACATAGTTATTATGTCAATCATTCCTATATGCAGACACATCCAACGTAAAAAAATTTGGTTAAAAAATATAAATGTTTAACCCCTTACACGAAAGTGAACTTTGTAACAGTCTACGGAAAAAGAAAACCTCGCACGCAAGTTGCCACGGGGGAAAAAATTTGCTTTAATTTGTAAACAATGTACATTATGGTTAGTCCGGGAAACACCTTACCAGATCTGTTGAAAAAATTGTGAAAATCTCGCTATCATCGCTGCCCTGCAAGGGATTATATATCTTTTTAATGTGGAAATATATTTTGTCTATGTGTTATTTCACATAAAGTGTTACCTATTTTAAGTTAAAATGTCACAGGCAGGCTTAACATACCCGGAGTCGTTTTTATGCCTTTGGTACCGGAAAACGAATGCGTCAAAGAGAAGGACTTATTGTCGATAAAACTATAATTATTTTCTGAACTCATCTCGTGTAAAAGGACTGTGATTTTTGCGAGGCATGCATGTGAATGGGCCCCTGCCATTATGTAAGCTATTTTCTTCTGCAAGTTTTATATCACACATTGGATGAGCCGGAGCATGCAGAGTGGATTATTGTGGATTAGAGTGGATTGCTGTGTGGATTGGTGTCTATTAGAGTGAATTGCTGTGTGGATTGATTCTCGTGCTGATTGTGGTGTGTGTGGTGCTTATTGTGGTGCATGCGGTGCTTATTGTGGTTCATGTGTGCTGATTCTGGTGTGTGCTGCTTTTCGTGGTACTGTTTGTGGTGCATATAGTGCAAATTGTGGTGCATGTGGGGCTGATTGTGGTATTTGTAGTGCTGATTGAGGTACTGATTTTGGTGTGTGTGGCTCACAAATTGAAATAAATTTCCCGTATATAAAAAAAATATAGACATCTACCTCTAAACATTAAAAATGTATACACTCTTTAATAACCACGCTTTAAAAAAAATATATATAGCCAGGTCCATCGGTATATTTCATCGCTTCCTGGGTAATCTGTACCGAACAAAAAATGCTTTAATGACTGTATTTGCACTTTGCACTTTCCAGAAAAAAATTGTAATTTACGATTATATAAACGAGAATGTTAACAGTCAGAATAAATTAATTTTAGCAAAACATTTTGGCGAATGTACCGAGTTCACAGAGGGCCGTGTTCCCCCTAAAGTCACGAAAGAATTAAACAATTTAGAGAGATAGAGTTGCGGTGATGTAGCAAAGCAGCAGTTGGTAAGCCTCGCTTGCATCGCAGCTGACTGCAGTGTTGGCAGCCTACTTCTACCACTATCCACCTTCACAGCCGCGGTTCTATCATACGTGTGTTCTTACTGTAAAGTCCGTGTCGAAAACTCCGCTCTTAGCACGCTCGCATCCCAGGCAAAAGACAGCTGGTGTACTATAATTTTGTGGTTATGCTGGTCTCCTCTCATAATTGAATAATTAATTTGATAATGCTACAATTTCACTTTAACACAAACACATTAATAAGGCTCTGCCATTGGCCCAAGTTAAATTATTTTTCACAAAACCATTAAAAATACAAATATAGACCTTTTTAGTACCGAAAAAAAATTCTAAACCATACTGCATACTTGCATGTATCTCGATTCGATACGATAGTTGACAGCTGCGTATTGTCTTCACCTATCTACAGGTCCTCTGGACTCGTCTGCAGTTTCTGTGGAGCATCATTTTCTGTCTGCAAGAATGGGCTCCGGCATGAAAGGTCGTTTGTGCATTACCCGTACAGAGATGCACCTCAGATCTGCGAGCAGTGTGGTGTGACCATCAACCGTCACGATAATACCCAAAAATACCTTCACCGTTGTACAGGTGAGATAACTCAGGTCGTAACACTTAACTGTAGGTTTTCAAATATCACATTTACACTGTTATGCAATGTACTACGACACGAAACGAGCTGCCACTCTAACCGGACAGGTCCTGATATACTTGCATAGAATGCGGCAAGGATTTTACGAGGACATACAATTTGAGAGAGCACATGACAAAATGTAATGTACCCACCCCTCCTCCGGTCAAACGTCCACGACTCGACGTAGATCACCAACAGCCCGTAGCTCCAGTTCAAGCCCCTGCCCAAACTTCACAACCAAGAATCGTCACAGGTTCTGAAATGGTTATGCCAATGGGTTCGTGGAAGCTTAAAAAGCTTTCCGGTGAAATTTGAAAATATATATCACTCAAAATGAGAGCGGGTCGGCTAAATATATTTGTACTTTTTTGACATCAATTGAGTAAAATATCGTTAGACAGCTCACTGAATAAATCGAGGAGCATGGGTCCCTGAAATTTAACATTTAGTTGGAATGTGGTTATAAAATACCAGAGCCATTTGACGAAAGCAATGATGGTGGCCTTCAAAACAAAAATAATATGGCAGTATCTGGGGCTAGCTATATCGAGAATGCTGTACGAGACGGCCTGGAAAACATATGTGAAGAGGAGGAAACGTATGTTTCGAGGGGGTTCGGGTGGACATTACAATCAGTCAACCACCTGAAGCTGCATGTCAACAAGCTTGACCCCCTTCGTGTATCGTGCTACATCGAGCTGGGCATAAACAAGATGGCATTTGATGGGCAGATGACAAGCGAATCATATGTGAATATGGTGTGTGCACACTTTCCTATTGTTATAATATTTAGGTGTCCACCACATTTTGCCATGTATGATTTTTGGTACATTATGTATGCAGATGTCTGTATTTTGTTATTTGCGATTTCTTGTTCACAGATGTCTTCTGCGTTTTTGTCTGTTTTTTCTGAATTATTGTACATGTGTTGAATGCATTTTTGTGCTATTTATGCATTTCGTTGTTCGTGATTTTTCAATATTTGTCCATTTTTGTATATATGTACTCCGCACTTGTATGTATTTCCTGTAGTTTGGTACATAAGTGCTCCGCATTTGTGCGATTTTTCTGTCTTGAACTGTTGTGTTTTCTGAATTGAAATATTATTTTGTGTTTTTTGGTAGCTGCGGCAAAATTACTTTTTGGGAAGAATTTTTCTCTTCTACATTTATAACCTGGCTCCAAAACACCTGTGTATCATATACTTGTGGCTCTGGTGTATATAAAATGTTTTAAGATATAAGAAAAAATATTAGAAAATGTCTGAAAATGAAATTTAAAAAAAATAGGTTTTTTAATAACAATGTAATAATATTTTTCTTTATATTTATTATAAATTGTATGTATTTTTTAGAGGTTTTCGGGTTCAATGTTATTTAAGGTCACCAGCATTGGGTCAAAATCAAGGTGAAAGGTCAAGGTCAAGGCGAGCCAGTTCCAAGATGGCGGTTGGGTGACGGCACAACATGGTGGCCAGCCGGCGCTGGCGCCTACTCCTAAATTCGTTGCCTTATACTTCTCTAAATTACTCTACTTACCAGGTTTAATCTCATAAAAAGGTATATGACCTAACATTCTTATGCTCTGCAATGTTCGACAACTAAAAAAAAAAAAATATATAAAAAATAAAAAAAATTGAAAAGGAATATATATGTTTTTGTATGCTCCATGTACGAAAGTTTTCTGAGATAACTGAAAAGTGTTGTTGGACTGTCTGTTTGTATGAATGAACTTACCTCACGCTTCTATTTATCACAACATAATTTCATGTAGGATAGTAACAATAATAATGTTTTACTATTAACCCATCCCGAACATCGAATGAATTATTTCAAATAAAAATCCCACCGACGTTTTTTATGTCAAGCGGACACACTACTCCCTCCCATTCGCCATATATTTTAATCTGTAGATGTTAGTGTATTTAAATCATCACAGCAAACGCTATCAATTATTTTTTTTCAAATCTAAAATAATTTTTTACCTTTAATTAAATTTTTTTATAATGTGGTTTTTTAAAAGTAATTAATAATTAAATCTGACAAAACCAAGTTCAACTAATGGAGCGAAACCTATGGACTCGTAATATTATAAGAATCACTGTGACCCCAGCAACTACTAACTTAAAGCAATAATCATCCTTCACTCAACGCCATTAAAACTTTAATTCACCAAGAGAGTACAAATACTATTAGAGAAATATATCACATTTAATCCTCAATTCTTGCGAAAGCACATTTGATCACCATTTCACAACCAATGGTAGTTAAGCCACCCAATTTATATCGCAGGCAATACTCACGACACCGAAATAAAGATAACACATGGTGGGTCTACAACCCTTTTGTAAGCATAGTTGGCAAACATTTTGCAACCATAGGATGTAGAACTCCAAAATGTTATGGTATGTATACTCCCGGCCCTGACCAAGAAGATATATGCTGTTGTGAGCTCCCCGAAAATACCAACAAGCCATTTCAGCCGACCAGTCCAACGGGCCGTACCAATAAAGAATACAAACTACCATACAGACCAACAAATTCAACCAACAATACCATTCGACCATACCAGCTGACTAGAACAACAGACCAGAGCAGCCAACCATAACATCCCACTATACCCACCAGTCTTACCAAGTCTTTAGACCAACTGAACGACCATTACCTGCCAACTGCGACACACGTCCCATAACACGAATCGCACTGCGAAGAATAGCATTTGCAGAAAACATAGTGAAAAATTCCTCGCATAGCAAATCAAATTCCAAGGATGCGAAGATCTTCGTCAGGCACTTCGCGAAGCGACCAGTAGCAGCAACAGATCAAACATTTCTTTCAGACCAACCGACCATACCAATGGACCAGGCCATTCACCCACACTGGCCTGCCGTACCAAAGACAATACAGATAGAGAATACAAATAAACAATTTATAACGACATAAAATAACCCTCAGATTTCAAATAAATATAAAAAATAACCCATCCCACAAAACTCAAATATGACTCCAGTAAAGTGTAAACTGATCTCAGTTGCAGTATATGATATCACAAGGATGTAATAACTGAAAGTGAATCATAACCGTCATTGCGCATTTGTGGCATGAATTTTCATGACAGAACACTTAAGACCTGTGAATATAAAAGTCAATCAGAGAAGCAAGGATAATGATAAAGTAATAAAATAATGAAGTAAAACTAAAATTTATCACTTACTTCGTACATTCGAATTCGGGAATTCTTAAATGCTTGCAAATCAATGACAGTACCTAATGGTCTCTTTCGATGTGACCATTGTCGTTCAATTAACCGATAATAGAAGTTAAGTGCGAGATATCTCCCCCTCTTTGCAAAGTCATCATAAGTAAATGAGCACATTTATGTACTTCTCACCACGGGCGCTCAAGTAGGTTCCCGTTTTGTAGTAATCACCGCCTTTCTAGCACAGTTGATGCTGCTCGCGTAAATAACTTTGCCTTCACTTATCACGTGTTTGAATCCCGCCCTGGAGAAACCTTTTTCAAATAAGTTCAGAAAAAATTAAAGAAAACTGTATAAGCTTAGAATTCTTTATATATGTTTAATGGAGACAAGCACTGCTGATTACTGGAGGACTCCGCAGCTTTGCTTCAGTCCAATGACACATGACCGATGCTTTTTCCAATTCTCGAGCCAGACAGGTAACTGTGAATCACGACAAATCGTGCTTTTATTTTTTAACGAGGCGCTCTTAGCCACGGGGGCCATACCGCACCCCGGCCTCCCACTAGGCGGGAGAGAGGGATCACGCCCTCTCATCGCAGCCATGACAGCGCTCACCATTATTGATAAGACCCCTCTGCCCCAATCTGTACACAGATTGCACCAAGCAAGCCCCGATCTTATATAACAGATCGCCCTAGGCATGTCCTTCCATAAGGCTTGAGACTCTAGCACTCAAATTACCAAGCGTATGGTATGGCCGGTGCACTATCCAAACACCTGACGTGATCTCGGGCACGTCCCCGGAACTGTCCAGTTCAACGTCCGGTTCCATTAGCAAGAGGGGGGATCTCTCCGGAACCTCCTCCAGCATACAGAGTTAACCACTGCCAGCACGAGTCCAACCTCAGTTGATCCGAAGTCCAAGGCAAAACGCCCTGGTGGGCCAAGCGGATCATCCCGTGCTCCCTCTTAATTTCCATGGCACGTATGGGTTTTCCCGCGCCTGACTGCGTCCCCAGCTCACAGACAGCAGCAGTGCGGTCCCTCAGCCATTCGGGATCCTGCACAACCAGCTATGGTTTTATTCCCTTTTTCTCTTCACCAACACCGTTATCACCTCCACCGCCCGCAAAGCTAGCTCGCCATCATCAAGCGCTCGTCCATTCCCATCCTAGAACTTCTTCACGGTGAAGTTCATGTCTTGGGCCCCAATGGCCTGAGTGCTAAGAGGTACCACACCCCACCATGTGGTCGGGCCTTGGTACTATCTATCGGCCCAAGCCATCACAGCAGATACCCCTTTGACAGTCGCTAGAAAACTGTCTCCCATAGGGACCGGGCGGCAGAGCCCAATACGTTTAAACAGGGGTGGCACGGGAAGCCTTGGGTTGCCATGGATGTTGAGAGGCTATAAGAGACGCATCACCCATCCTTTCCGGAAACCGGTTAGTAGGTCGGGCTCGGTTACCATAGCCTAGTACTGCCACGCCGCCTCAAATGTCCAGCCTACATTCCCCCCACCGGGGTGACCGTTCGATCCTCCCCCCTCTCGAGCCAGACAGCCCGAAAATGAAGGTCACACAATCGATGCCACACGTCCGTGAGTGTGCAACGATCGATGATGTATACCCGATCGGTTTATTCTGCCATGAATTTTTATCTAAATATTTCGGATCAATCTGAAAAAATTCAGTTGTCATGTTTACGTAAGTAATGGCCCCAGATAATTAAAACAAAACACACAGATACAGACACCTTTGTGCAAATAGGTATACTAATGGATATCAACATACTTGTTTATCCACATTAGTGTAACACATGTTAATGACTCCACGTATAGCCTTTATAAATATCATACAATAGTGTTATGCATGAACGCCGAGCAACATACACCTTTTTTCACTCTTAAAGGTTGCATTCCGCCCCATGGTTATCAGTATTCGCTTTTTAATATATGTATGTAATGAGACTTATGTTATAAATAATTTTGAAAATAAATGTGTGATTATTAGACTATATACCGAGGCAATGCGTTTGGTGGTTGTCAATATTCTGCATGAATACCTTGAAAGCCGCTCTGTCTAAGGGAACCAAAAATTACGATTACTTTTATAAATACGGTCATGTTGATATATAACCCATCCTTAAAAATTCAATTAACCCACGCTCTCAAGAAATTTGAAGCCAAATTTTGGCAGCAAACTTTTTTTTTTCAGAAACTTATTTTGTGAGCTGAACAGAAGTTGCACTAGTTGCTGAACCATTTACACATTATCCAGAATTGCGTAGTTGGATCGTAAATACGTTTTATAAAATCTGCAGTCACAACTTCATTATACTCGAATTTCAAGGTCGTATAAGGGCACGTCACTACTTCGTTCTATATATGTTTCAGTTATATTTTCTCGTGACGAATATACAACTGGAATTCGTTCATGCAATTACATTTTATTAAATACACATCTGTGTATGATTATATATAAACACACTCGCTGAAAAATTGCACGTATCACGGCGGTAAATAAGTCACACCGCACGCATTCATTGGCCACATGCTATGTGATGTGACATCTTACTTGACGCCTATAATTGTTTATTTTGTCCTCTTTTACATAAACGTGCGATGTTCTTTCAAACGTCACTACTGACGATGTACCAAAAATTNATTGTTTATTTTGTCCTCTTTTACATAAACGTGCGATGTTCTTTCAAACGTCACTACTGACGATGTACCAAAAATTGCTCTGATTCTGTTTTGTAGAGATAACTGCGGTCATAAATAGACGCTCTAACACAATGGCGTCCAGCAGAATTTTTTATTTATTTTTAATGACCGGAACCATTATAGTACACTTTTCCAAGGGTCACAAGCGTAAAAATAACAATAACCCCAAATTTAAATATAAAAAATAATACATTTGATCCTGTTATTCTTTACGTAAACAATATTTCATCAGATGAAATATACTAATTATAGAAAATTCCATACATATTGAAAGGAGTTAAGCTTTATTTCGGTATATGGAATAGTGTTTATATTTCACAAATAAGGCCGCGGAGAGCATAAAATGAAACAGCATGTAGAAGTAGAGTAGGGTTATTATGACAGATTATGCCGTCATACGTCGGCAGCTCTCAGCTAACACGTGGACATTGCAATAGAAGTTGATGAATACTAACAAAACAGCGAACATAATAATTTATCTCTCGGGAAAAATTCTCACTGATTTATAATGAGTGGGCCACATGCATGTCAATCATTACTCACTAACGTAAGCACTATGCAGGCTACCGTAAGGCGTTACATAACCCATTTGTGTTTGGCCAGCATATTATCAGCGGGGCCGCGGCGGTGTGGTGCCCGTCTCCTACCAAGGCTTCGCCGGCGGAGTAATCCTGCCGCACGATGCTGCTGGTCAGTGGGCTTGCTTGCGGGTCTCCCGTTTCCCCAGCTCTTATTGCTCCATACTCATCTCGAATCATCTTCATCGGCTCTCAAGACCCCTCGCTGTTAAGAGCCATCCTAACCTGACGACATATTACCAGTGGTCGGAAATGGTAGTGAAAGGTGACTGATAAATGGTCGGAAATAGTTTATTGTACAAGCAAAAATATTACGTTGGGCTAAAATTAATATTAATATGAGGCCAACGTTATTTTTTAGATTTTTGTCCAACTGGTGCCATATAGATCGGCGTGCTTTTGCCCAACCAAAAATGTCGCAAGGTGAATGTGATATATAGGCCTACCCTTCAAGTTTGTAAGGCTGTGTTAAACGTAAGCAAATGAAACACTCTGATTTAAAAAAAAATGTTTTAAAAGCACTATATAAAAATAATATTTATCAATTTTTAACCATTTTTGTGTAAATTATTTTCTTACATGGGCTGTAAATCTAATGACTGCCTTTTAGTAGATGTATATTTTAAACATTCATTTCTACTTGTTAACTTCAAGTTAATTTCTTATGGTTAATTATTTTTTTCTGAACATATGATTGGAATTTATGTTTATGCACAAAACTACTGAACTCGANGATTGGAATTTATGTTTATGCGCAAAACTACTGAACTCGATGGTTCCTCCTGCTAACAAAAGGTTCAATACCAAATTTATATTTATTCTTGTGAGTAATGTTAGTGAATGGGCCTCTACTCTACCCCATGTGCGTCACTTGGTTATCCTGGTGATTACAAACACTTATGACAAATTTATTGAAATTAAAATTATTAAGTTCAGTTAAATTACTTTTATCAAAGTATTTTGCTAGATATAAATACATTTTTGACAATATTAACCTTGAATTTCTGAAAAAAACGCGTCAGTCAAAAATCTGGTGTGGTAGTGAATACCAGACAGGGCTGCGCAACCAGGCACAGAACTTGTTGGCCGCTCGAGGACAGTCATCAGCGGCGCTCCTCCCACAAGATGGGACAAGTAGCCTATCACAGCTGCGCGCTGTTGCCTAGTTCGCAGCGGGTCAAGCCAAACGTTTCTCAGTTACGCTCAAAAAATCGTCAATGATTTCATTAAAGTTCCGTATTTTTTCCCAAAAGGGCTCATTTTGCTGAACAAGCAGATGAAAATTGCAAATCCGTTCGTGTTTTACACGGTTACGGAATGTGCGTGCACTAACGACTGTCTTTCGAACAAAGACTATTATTCGTTCTTCCCTGAGTAGAGACCATATTTCGTAGGCATATCTAAATGTTTCCGCCATGCTTTATAAGCAGACGGTTACAAAGTGTTGACTCGTGCTTAGTCGACACAGATAATGTGTAGCACAACAGCTGCCGCTGGTGTATGCTCTATCCCGTAGCCCACTGGCCAGTATCACGACAGGCTTGGAACGATCCTCGCTGTTTTTCATTTGCTTGCAGCTAAGGTTTTCATTCCAATTATGGCTCTAAGTAAACCTTGTGCTTATATACGTAGTTGTGAGGGAAGTGGTTAACAAACAACATTCTTTTTTTTTTACTATCAAAATGATTATTTCGAGAAGGTATAAATAAAAAAAACAAATTATCAGTTTGACAAAAAGAACGTGTGATGCTGGTTAACGCACAATGCGATTAACATGCATATGCGTCAGGAGCAATATTTATGTAACTTAAGGAGAAAAGATTTTTCAGGAATCTAGATACAGATTTCAATGATTTTAAGAAAGCCTGTCTTCTGAGAGTGGCGTTAGAATTTAAGAATAAGTGGGAANACTAGATACAGATTTCAATGATTTTAAGAAAGCCTGTCTTCTGAGAGTGGCGTTAGAATTTAAGAATAAGTGGGAAAGTTCCTACAAAATATTTACGGCAGCTGTGTGTGAAAAAATAGGTCATACGTTTTCGGCAAGTTCCACAACTTTTTTTCTAAGTGTCGGGTTTGTTATAAGAAATCAAATGGTGGGCGGAAGATTGTAATGGAAAATAGGTTTGAACAGGGAATAGGAGTTTGTGCTGCCATTACAAGCTACAACACAAATATGAATAATTGTTTCAATGCTACACACAACTGTAAGTAAATGAATATTATTACATATACGTTTGATAGACTCTATTAATATGTAAATTTAAGTGTCAAAATTATTNCTGTAAGTAAATGAATATTATTACATATACGTTTGATAGACTCTATTAATATGTAAATTTAAGTGTCAAAATTATTATGCTACGAACGAAAAATTTAGCAGCTCGTCTGCCCAGGCATTTCTATAATATATATATGTAAATTTTCAAATATTTCTCGTATGTGTTGTATATATAAATTTTTCTACTGTATTCAAATGTTTCTCTTTATTTATGTAATTTTAAAATACGTTTGAAATTTCACGGCAAACGNTGGAATAGTGTTTATATTTCACAAATAAGGCCGCGGAGAGCATAAAATGAAACAGCATGTAGAAGTAGAGTAGGGTCATTATGACAGATTATGCCGTCATACGTCGGCAGCTCTCAGCTAACACATGGACATTGCAATATAAGTTGATGAATACTAACAAAACAGCGAACATAATAATTTATCTCTCGGGAAAAATTCTGACTGATTTATAATGAGTGGGCCACATGCATATCAATCATTACTCACTAACGTAAGCACTATGCAGGCTACCGTAAGGCGTTACATAACCCATTTGTGTTTGGCCAACATATTATCAGCGGGGCCGCGGCGGTGTGGTGCCCGTCTCCTACCAAGGCTTCGCCGGCGGAGTAATCCTGCCGCACGATGCTGCTGGTCGGTGGGTTTTCTCGCGGGTCTCCCGTTTCCCCAGCTCGTATTGCTCCATACTCATCTCGATTCATCTTCATCGGATCTCAAGACCCCTCGCTGTTAAGAGCCATCCTAACCTGACGACATATTACCAGTGGTCGGAAATGGTAGTGAAATGTGACTGATAAATGGTCGGAAATAGTTGATTTTACAAGCAAAAATATTACGTTGGGCTAAAATTAATATTAATATGAGGCCAACGTTATTTTTTAGATTTTTGTCCAACTGGTGCCATATAGATCGGCGTGCTTTTGCCCAACCAAAAATGTCGCAAGGTGAATGTGATATATAGGCCTACCCTTCAAGTTTGTAAGGCTGTGTTAAACGTAAGCAAATGAAACACTCTGATTTTAAAAAAAATGTTTTAAAAGCACCATATAAAAATAATATTTATCAATTTTTAACCATTTTTGTGTAAATTATTTTTTTACATGGGCTGTAAATCTAATATGACTGCCTTTTAGTAGATGTCTATTTTAAACATTCATTTCTACTTGTTAACTTCAAGTTAATTTCTTATGGTTAATTATTTTTTTCTGAACATATGATTGGAATTTATGTTTATGCACAAAACTACTGAACTCGATGGTTCCTCCTGNGATTGGAATTTATGTTTATGCGCAAAACTACTGAACTCGATGGTTCCTCCTGCTAACAAAAGGTTCAATACCAAATTTATATTTATTCTTGTGAGTAATGTTAGTGAATGGGCCTCTACTCTACCCCATGTGCGTCACTTGGTTATCCTGGTGATTACAAACACTTATGACAAATTTATTGAAATTAAAATTATTAAGTTCAGTTAAATTACTTTTATCAAAGTATTTTGCTAGATATAAATACATTTTTGACAATATTAACCTTGAATTTCTGAAAAAAACGTCAGTCAAAAATCTGGTGTGGTAGTGAATACCAGACAGGGCTGCGCAACCAGGCACAGAACTTGTTGGCCACTCGAGGACAGTCATCAGCGGCGCTCCTCCCACAAGATGGGACAAGTAGCCTATCACAGCTGCGCGCTGTTGCCTAGTTCGCAGCGGGTCAAGCCAAGCGTTTCTCAGTTACGCTCAAAACATCGTCAATGATTTCATTAAAGTTCCGTATTTTTTCCCAAAAGGGCTCATTTTGCTGAACAAGCAGATGAAAATTGCAAATCCGTTCGTGTTTTACACGGTTACGGAATGTGCGTGCACTAACGACTGTCTTTCGAACAAAGACTATTATTCGTTCTTCCCTGAGTGGAGACCATATTTCGTAGGCATATCTAAATGTTTCCGCCATGCTTTATAAGCAGACGGTTACAAAGTGTTGACTCGTGCTTAGTCGACACAGATAATGTGTAGCACAACAGCTGCCGCTGGTGTATGCTCTATCCCGTAGCCCACTGGCCAGTATCACGACAGGCTTGGAACGATCCTCGCTGTTTTTCATTTGCTTGCAGCTAAGGTTTTCATTCCAATTATGGCTCTAAGTAAACCTTGTGCTTATATACGTAGTTGTGAGGGAAGTGGTTAACAAACAACATTCTTTTTTTTTTACTATCAAAATGATTATTTCGAGAAGGTATAAATAAAAAAAACAAATTATCAGTTTGACAAAAAGAACGTGTGATGCTGGTTAACGCACAATGCGATTGACATGCATATGCGTCAGGAGCAATATTTATGTAACTTAAGGAGAAAAGATTTTTCAGGAAACTAGATACAGATTTCAATGATTTTAAGAAAGCCTGTCTTCTGAGAGTGGCGTTAGAATTTAAGAATAAGTGGGAAAGTTCCTACAAAATATTTACGGCAGCTGTGTGTGAAAAAATAGGTCATACGTTTTCGGCAAGTTCCACAACTTTTTTTCTAAGTGTCGGGTTTGTTATAAGAAATCAAATGGTGGGCGGAAGATTGTAATGGAAAATAGGTTTGAACAGGGAATAGGAGTTTGTGCTGCCATTACAAGCTACAACACAAATATGAATAATTGTTTCAATGCTACACACAACTGTAAGTAAATGAATATTATTACATATACGTTTGATAGACTCTATTAATATGTAAATTTAAGTGTCAAAATTATTTTGCTACGAACGAAAAATTTAGCAGCTCGTCTGCCCAGGCATTTCTATAATATATATATGTAAATTTTCAAATATTTCTCGTATGTGTTGTATATATTAATTTTTCTACTGTATTCAAATGTTTCTCTTTATTTATGTAATTTTAAAATACGTTTGAAATTTCACGGCAAACGNTAATTTTTCTACTGTATTCAAATGTTTCTCTTTATTTATGTAATTTTAAAATACGTTTGAAATTTCACGGCAAACGTATTATGACTGGATGGGTTCTTGATAAATGTGGCAACAGGGCTTCGTACTGCTCGCCGATAGGCTGACACTCAGCTGGGAAATTTCGTCACAGCCATTAAGAAGGTGAATGTGTAGGAAATGGTTATGCAAATAAATGCCATGCAATTTAGATGACCTTATAATATTTGGAAGGGTTTGGAAGCCCTGTAAATGTCGCAGACGAGAGGTAACAGTCAACACTGAGTAATTAATTTTTGTTAAAATAAAAATTAATTAGGATAATTGCTTTTTCTAGGAGCTCAAAAAATTTCGCCTTCTGTAAGTAGCGTTCAAAGGAAAACGAGCATAGATTTCGTATATGATTTCAAGGTAAACTTTTTACATTGCAGTACTCTTATTTTTTTTTGCAAACATGAAAATACACGCAAGAAACAATACTGATGAGAGCATTTTTTATAATTGCGTATGTAACACTAGTTGAATATTGGTAGCGTCTCTTGTTTTGAAAGTCAAAACAAGTAGAAAATAGCCAATACACTTAAACCGGGGGTACAAAATTTGTTTCATAAAAGGAGAGACGATGGTTTTTTTTAAAGCGATAGCCCTTCTTTTAAGTCGACTATATTTTTTCAGTTATAAATTCTCTAAAAAATTTAATTGCTTCTTACATAGGGGCGAAATTCAACGAAAAAAAAAAAATATGGAAGTGTAATTTAATTATCTTTTCAGAGAGCGGGGAAACTTTATAAACGGTGGTTAGGGTAGCGCCCAAGTAGGGCAAGTTTGCTTCATTACCACCCCGTGCTGAGGAATGTGCGTCATTAAAGTGCGCCGCGAAGCATGTTTTAATATCACAGCGCCNGCTTCATTACCACCCCGTGCTGAGGAATGTGCGTCATTAAAGTGCGCCGCGAAGCATGTTTTAATATCACAGCGCCGCGAAGCATGTTTTAATATCACAGCGCCACGCCGAGGGTGTTAAATGCCCGGAGGCTGGGTTCGACTGCGNAGCGCCGCGAAGCATGTTTTAATATCACAGCGCCACGCCGAGGGTGTTAAATGCCCGGAGGCTGGGTTCGACTGCGTAAGGAAGGCACCAGACGGCAAAGGTGCAACGGGAAGGGGTGAGGGTAGGGGTGTTAGCACAGGCAACTTGCCTGCGAAACGTATCTCTGCTGTATTGTGGGGCCGAAAATCCCGTCGTGCTGGTACAGCTCGGCCCTGGCCTCCTCGGCCTATCCAGATAAGATTTATCGCACGGCCGGCGAGGCGAACAGGGCGCGAGTGAGCTGGCGCACGTACGGCGTTTATTACCTAAACAGGGGTGGGCTCCCGGGGATAGCAGATTTGCGGTCTGGGGGAGGTTTTTAGAAGGGAGGGAGAACTAAAAGCGTGGTGGTTGCCGATGAAGAGGCCTGATTTAACACTCAACGACAAGAGAGTCGGAGGGGTGGAGTTGGGGGCCTGTGGCCGTTGTGGAAACGGGGAGGGGTGATGATAAGGGGGTGAGAATGTGTGCGAGGATGGCCAGCCGCCTGCGGGAGCCCACGCACGTTTGTGCTTTAAGGTCTGCGCGGACCTCGGCGGTAATGTATCCGGGTTCCATGTGCTGCCTTCAGATACGGCGGCTAGCTTTCTCCGGCGCGGATGGAATTAAAAGCACTTCCGTTAAACCACGTGTCTATTTATGACCGGCGAAATTAAACTCCCTTTTCTCCGCCGTGTTTCCACGCATGCGTCGTGATGCTCGGATCCCTGTGGGGAATTCGGGTTAGGTATTGCTGGTGAGGAAGTGAATGTGATTTTCCATTTTTACGGCGTGGCCATAAATACTTGGTTTGTAAGAGGCGCACAATGGTGTGAGACCTCCATGATAACGCGTTGGAAATAAAACTGCATTTGACCCAAACATGAAGGGNAAGAGGCGCACAATGGTGTGAGACCTCCATGATAACGCGTTGGAAATAAAACTGCATTTGACCCAAACATGAAGGGAACAAACCAAGCGTGGCAAAAAATTCATACCCAGACATTTTAATAATTGTGAGGTTTTTTCTCGTAAACATACAAAAAACTGGTGCAAATAATGTGCATAAATATATTTACATGTATTCATTTCAAAACTCTTAAGAATTCTTTGGGAAATAAATTTTTTATTACTGTTCTCTCTTCTAGTTACATCCGTGGCTGAAGTCGATTTGACGATACTTTAACCATCACGGTTTNAAGAGGCGCACAATGGTGTGAGACCTCCATGATAACGCGTTGGAAATAAAACTGCATTTGACCCAAACATGAAGGGGACAAACCAAGCGTGGCAAAAAATTCATACCCAGACATTTTAATAATTGTGAGGTTTTTTCTCGTAAACATACAAAAAACTGGTGCAAATAATGTGCATAAATATATTTACATGTATTCATTTCAAAACTCTTAAGAATTCTTTGGGAAATAAAATTTTTATTACTGTTCTCTCTTCTAGTTACATCCGTGGCTGAAGTCGATTTGACGATACTTTAACCATCACGGTTTNTTTTTTATTACTGTTCTCTCTTCTAGTTACATCCGTGGCTGAAGTCGATTTGACGATACTTTAACCATCACGGTTTGAGTTTGAATTTTCAGTAAATCGTGGAAATATCTGACTTTTTGAATGTGATTTTAGGTTAATTTATGTATTTTGTGACTTCTGTTTAACATAAGGGCAATCCAATACAATTAAATTTAGAAAAAAAAAATTAAATTTTTTTATGTACAAACAAATGACGCTTTGGCAAACACAAATGTTTCATTAATAGAAATATTTGTGTATTTTTAGAGAACAACGCATGACAAGGCAAAATATTTAATTCGTCTGCAGAAAATTAAATCGTTTATGTCAATGTGAACGAATGGTAAACAATATTGTCTTCCCGTCACTAACAGAAATGTTTCCTGGTTCATGAACTACTGTCACTTCCAGTATTCCTTCACCTACCATAGCCGCATATACACACAAAGTGTTTGAAATCTTGCTTCACATTAATACACTGTAATTTAATATGGCCACACGTAGTTCATCACTAGGAGATTGGTTTTCCAGCATTCACATTTGATATCTTCAAAAAAGCCATTTCTGACACCATCCCCGAACGTGTCTTAAAAAATGTTTGGGAATTATACAGGTATTAATAATTACCGCCAGAAATAAGTCAGTGTTATAATACTCCAGATTATAACAATTCTGGCGCAGATAACTTGAAGACGGGGAATTTTACGCTTTGTGCTATAGCGGAGTCTGCAAATGTGGAATTACGTTACACATAAATTTACAAACACAAATTGAAGTGTTCAGGCAGCCTATTTCCGTAAAAACATGTTTAACTAAATTTTTTTAATTTGTTTCAAAATATCACACACACTCATGAATAAATACCATACATATNTAAAAACATGTTTAACTAAATTTTTTTAATTTGTTTCAAAATATCACACACACTCATGAATAAATACCATACATATAACTTGTACAAATATTCTGGGAATATTTATTTAGTTATTTGTAAAATTATTATAACTTGAAATAATGATGTAATTTATGCCATTCATAACTCTATGGCTAATTTTTGCGTGTGATATATTATGAAAGAATTTCGGGGTTACAAACTTCCCCATTTCTTTAATGTCATAAATGTAAAAAGAAAATATCTTGACACTACTGCGAACCTGTGGGATACAGGCTTGTTCGTAGGGTAGGAGTTATCTTTACCAGGCACAGACTATGGGTGCATTGGATGTTAAATAGGGGTAGTAAACAATAACGTAAACAATGCGGCTCACGTCAATATTTTCAGCCAGAATTTTTCTAAGCTCCTTGTGAATTATTCGCAAACGATAACACAGATTACTGGAACAACCCTAGACTATTTCGTAAAAATCATGTTTGAGCACTTAATGTTATTTTAATCTACTATATAAAAATAAGTCGGGTTTTCCTTCCTGACGCTATAACTCCAGAACGCACGAACCGATTTCCACGGTTTTGCATTCGTTGGAAAGGTCTCGGGCTCCGTGAGGTTTATAGCAAAGAAAATTCAGGAAAAATTTTA